>CM067527.1:7812500-8060000 GCA_034509925.1 Hirudinaria manillensis
GATGATGATGATGATGATGATGATGATGATGATGATGATGATGATGATGATGATGATGATGATGATGATGATGATGATGATGATGATGATGATGATGATGATGATGATGATGATGATGATGATGATGATGATGATGATGATGATGATGA
The DNA here is from genome assembly GCA_034509925.1 of Hirudinaria manillensis. Lineage (NCBI taxonomy): Eukaryota > Metazoa > Annelida > Clitellata > Hirudinida > Hirudinidae > Hirudinaria > Hirudinaria manillensis. The sequence continues at coordinate 7,812,650 of CM067527.1, forward strand.
TGATGATGATGATGATGATGATGATGATGATGATGATGATGATGATGATGATGATGATGATGATGATGATGATGATGATGATGATGATGATGATGATGATGATGATGATGATGATGATGATGATGATGATGATGATGATGATGATGATGATGATGATGATGATGATGATGATGATGATGATGATGATGATGATGATGATGATGATGATGATGATGATGATGATGATGATGATGATGATGATGATGATGATGATGATGATGATGATGATGATGATGATGATGATGATGATGATGATGACGATGACGATGATGATGATGATGACGATGATGATGATGATGATGGTGTACCATGTGAAATGACGGTGATGATGATCATGATCGTGATTATGATAGTGAAAACAATGCTGAGGTGATATCACCTTTGCGACGATATAAGTGTTATAACTGACAGTCGTTATAACCACAGCTTTAGTGTCAACAATAATTTTTAATATAACTATTACATTATTAAATCTTTTAAAGATGATGATGGTGGTGTGTCATTTCAAGAATGATCAATTTTAATAAATTGAAGTTTATATGAACATATCAAGCAAATATTATTTTAATTAATAAAATTCTTCATAATCCCAAATATAAAATTATTTAAATATTTAAGCTAGAATTTCATTTATTTATTTAGTAAAAATATTGACTTAATGTTGCAATTATTCATCATTTCTGATCAAACCTTGCTCTCGATGAATGGACGAATAGATATTTTCTCACACAATTACAATTAGAAATAATGAATTTAATATTAACAACAATAGATTCAAGAAACAGAGAAGTGACTGAGAATAACAATATAATTTATTTTATATATTTATAATCACCACGTGACCAAATATTTTTTCAAAATTTTTATGCAATAATCCATAAAAAATAAAAATTAAATTCCACTCAAAATCAATTTAAAATTAAAATTGAGATGAAAATAAAAAGAAAGAAAAAGATTTGAAATCTGAATATTTTGTTATGAAAGACTTGGCGTTAAGAAGTCTAATTTCAGACGAATTTCCGGGAATTAATTTAATATTTTTAATAACTTTTCCCTTAATATTAAGTAGGATTTATCCTGTTTGCGAGATTAAAATTATATTTTAAATTGAGAAAAGTTTGGAAATGTTTTTATTTTTTATTTTTATTTTTATTATTTTTTTTTATCTTTTAAAGGAAGATTTTAATTTCGTGAGTGAAACTAAAATAAGTTAAAATGAATTAAAACTCTCGCACTAATTATGTTTGCCGAGCAAATGTCGCGAATTGTAACTAAAAACGTTTTAATTAAATTTTTTTCAAGACAAATATTTAAAAGAAGTTTCGTCGGAAACGAGAATTGATTGATTTATTGTTTTATTTCTTAAAAAAAACAAAATAAAAAACAAAATCTGAAAATTAATTGCTGAAGAATTAATTAAAATTTTAAAAGCTTATCGTAAGAAATGCAAAGAAATGCAAATTTTGGATTAAAAAGTTCATTTTTAACTATTATTATTTTTTCAATAAAATGATTAAGGCATAATTCAGTAAAATAAATTTAATAATAATAATAATAAAAATTATTATTGAATTAATAAATCATCATCATCATCATCATCAATACCATTATCATCTTTCACCAGAGGTCACCCGAGACGGCACATAAAGTTCACGAAGGTCACAAAGTTCATTCTCACCCGGAGCTTTGTAACCCCTTTCCCCTTTCATTCATTCATCCATCCATTCACTCACTCACTCGTTCGTTCATTCATTTCTTCCTTCATTTCTACCTTCCATTATTCATTCACTCACTCTGTCAGTCACCGCTCGTAAAAAAAAGAAGAAAAATGTTGGATTTATTTTAAGCATCTCTGCTTAACAAACGAGCAATAAAAGATTAAACATGCAAAATTGAAAAACAGGATGACGAACGAATTTCAAGCAAATGGAATAATTTTTTAAAAATATTTTTATTAAGTAAAGTAAAAATATAATTCAGATTGGAGAGGATTATCAGGGTGTTCATTAATGCAGCAGCAAATTTTTCTTGGGAGTTTGTTTTTACACATTTATTATGATAATATATATTAAGATAGTTATAATCTTATTATTACAATTATAATAGTATTTTAGGCATATATATATATATTATTTATTATATATTATTATAATTGCATTTATATATTTATTAGATATAATTATTATAAATATAATTATTAATAATTAATATAACTAATTATAATAATTATTATTATTATTAATTATTATAATAAAGTAATAATAATAATAATAATTTATATTATTATAATAAAATGATGATAAGTTAAAGTTAGTAACAACAATAGATTGGCATCATAAAGTTTTATTAAAATATAATAGGACACGAATACGTGTTTAAATTGATGGAAGCATTTTTAATGAAAGAAACATGTACCCGTGAATTGATATTTATACTTTTATATTATTCAATTCCACCATAACCATAAGCACCATCATCACCATCATCGTCATCATCATCATCGTCGTCGTCATCATTTTCATTACTACCGACTTTGTGCTTGGATAAAAACAATCGAATGCAAAGAAAAATACTTTGAAAATTAAAAACAAATTACAAATTTTCTAAAATAATATTCGAAAGAAATAAAAAAATATTTTATATTTATTTGTAATTAATTAATTATTTTCGTTATTTTTTTTCGTAATCATTCAAATTTATATCAAATGAACTTCATATGTCGCTGCGGGTCTTACTCGAGGAGTCGTTAAGCATTTAAAAAGAAATAATTTAAAATTATTTATAAATGTTTTTATCAGAAATAAATCATTTGTTGGAATAAAAATTGAAAACCACAGCTCATATTTCATCAGGGCTGAAAAGATTTTCAGCGTCCAGCGAAGGACATCTTATTTATTCATCATCGTAGTCGTCATCATCACCTCAGATGATGACGATGACGACAACGATGGTCAACGACTATTATCAAATGATAACAATATCATTAACGTGTAAATGTAATTTTTATTTTTTAAATATTCTTTTAAAAGTCACTTTAAAAGTCGCGTTTCAAGTTTTTTTACTTTTTTTAGGAAGACAAAAAAATTCATTTTTAGGTTAAAAAAATAAAAATTGCAAAATTTCGTGATGAAAACGAAAGGAAAGAAAAATATTCATCATTTGCGGGAGATGAATCCACCAGGCATCAATTCTGAGTGTCCTTGTCCGCTCACTTTTAACTGCATGCGAGGCACGAAGTATCGCTCCATCCATCCATCCGTCCATCCATCCATCCATCCATCCATCCATCCATCCATCCATCCATCCATCCATCCATCCATCCATCCATCCATCCATCCATCCATCCATCCATTCACTCGTTCATCCGTCCATCCGTCCATCCATCCATCCATCCATCCATGCATCCATCCATCCATCCATCCATCCATCCATCCATCCATCCATCCATCCATCCATCCATCCATCCATCCATCCATCCGTCCATCTATCCATCCGTCCACATGTTTGTCCCTCCATCTGTCCTTCGCCATCAGATCAGTAGGCTTAACACATGATGCTGAAGATTATTATTATTCTTATAATTGGATTGATCAGTATAAATCACTTAATATTATTATTATTATCAATATTATCAATAATATTAATATTATTTATTATTGTTATTATTATTATTATGATATGACGAAGTGTATTAGTGATCATTTGATGATTTTCTATGTTCTTTTGTAAATATTTATTTCGTAAGTAATTTTTATTTGTTGTACTTATGAATAATTAGATAACAAATATGACTATGCTCTCATGCATAAATACAATTATATATAATCTTATTTAAAATAAAATAATTTTAATCCGCTACCATAATTTTCCGAAAACTTGAACACTTTTCAGGAAAATTGTAGAAATGAAAAACTGGAAAGAGGAGATCCACAAATCCATCACGAGAACCTTGCCATCATCAACAACCAGCCACAACAACTGCAGCAGCAACAACTACATCATTATCATCATCATAACCGTCTACCTAACAACACCATCAACAACAACAACAATAGTCAACAACTGGAATCATCGGTAGTCAAAAGAGAGCAAAACAAGGAATTGACAGAGAAAAACCTAAAAACCGCTCAAGGAAAATCCACCTCTCCTCTGTATCTCGGTCGTCAACAAAACCAGCTTTCATTGATGCCATCTGTCGACAAAAACGTTCAGCCGGAAGTGGAAGACACCAAGTTCAACTCTGCGAAGCCCCTGCTGGGGTCAAAGTTCATCCAGTCTTCAGCCCAGCCATCTATGGACCTGATGCTACGGACTCAGATTCAGAGGCAACTGTGGCCGACGTTGGGTGGTGATGAGACCGGTGCGATGATGATGACGATGATGATGGATCGACACAAAATGGCAAACAATCCGCGCACTTTTGCGAGCCGAATTAATGGTGGTTTGTTGATGCTTTTCGTGTCGTTTTTTAAATAATTTTAAAATATTTTTATTTATTATTAATAAATGTAAATTTAAATGTTAATATTATCAATTAATAATTATGTATTTGTTTTTCTTTTGATAAGGTTTATAACGAATTCGAACAAATTTCAATCAAGCAAAAAAGACAATTCAGACGAATAACTAAGAAATGGCTAGACCTCGTTAAAAAAATTAACTTATTTTATTATTATTATTATTATTATTATTATTATTATTATTATTATTATTATTATTATTATTATTATTATTATTATTATTATTATTATTATTATTATTATTATTAGCATACCATTACTAAATAATATAACATTTAATCAACAATCGAACAGACAAAATAAGCGAAGAATCGCTAACCTCAAATGGTCCAACACCACTTGAGAATGTGAAACTCAACTTCAACAATCAGCCAATCACCGGACGTCACAACGCCATATTTTTCGGCGCCAACGAGGTAGACGATTCCAACAGTGGCGCTAGAACCGTTCCCCGCCCTTTGGTACAAGGTGCTTTCAATGGTTCGAGCTTTGCCGAATTCAACCGTCATCATCATCATCGCCAGCATCACCAGCAGCCTACGGATCGTTATCATCACCAACTTCCTCTTCGCAACGGTCTCCTGATCGAGATGCCATTCAGCATCACCAAATCCCAAAGCGTCACCAACCTCCCATCTCGGGCCGCACCACTTCAGCCCCATCACCCTCATTTGGAGGAAATGTACACCAATGATACCATGTACACCAACGATACCATGTACACCATCCATCCTGAGGATCAGGGCCAATTCGGCATTGGTGACCCCAACCCAACCGATGATTTTGGATAATTACGTGTCTATTCATTGTCAAGCGGATGTATTTTGTCGATATTTTGAGTGAATTGTCGTCATATTTCATAGTCGAATGTTCATGGCAAATAGTTTATTTTTATTTTTGAACTTTAAATTCCCACTTAGAACATATGGTTAAGGCATTTAAGAGATAATTAATGTGTATTTTGCGGTCTAATTAAATATCGTGAGGTTCCTGAATATGCATCAGCAGTACTTCATTGAAGGTTAATCTGTTAGTTTACCACCGATTAGCATAATTTAATCTCAACAGTCTATTTATAAACAACATTAATTTTACCATTTATTAGTAAATGAATATAATTATGTAAACTTTAAATGTAAATATAAGGTTAAATCTGAAAAATTAACGCAACATATTGATATTGATGAACACAAACTCACAAGTCAACAGAAGAAGATGACAAATTCATTGTTTAAGTTTTAATAACAATATATTAGTCGTGCATAATTACTGTAATTACAACCGCATTACAACAATAATTATTGCATGTCAATAATAATTACAATAATATAATTACGACAATTTATAAGTTATAATAATAGCAGCTGTTTACAATGTAGGTTTTTATTCTTTAATTCTCATAATCTTAAGTTCAACAGAGGGTTGACTTTATAGCATTAGTTTTAATTAAAAAATAATCTGGAAATATTATTATGTTTGTATCATTACATTATTATAATAATAATATTATTATTATTAATTTTATTGATATCATTGTTATTATTTCTACTCACGATGATGTTATTGAGGTGTAAAACAAAGAATAATAATAATTATTATTATCATTTTAATTAATTATTCTTTAGACACCTCAGAGATATTTTTAAAGCGTTACAAAAACAGAAATACTAACCATTATTAAATACAATATGTATATCGAAACAATTATTATTGTTTACCAATGTTGCAGTTTTAATTATTATCGTTATTATTATTATTATAAGATGATGATGATGATTGTTATAATTATATTATTATTATTATCATCATCATCACCATCATCACGCTGACATTGAAAGTTGTCGTCGTCATTATTTGGCAGTATTTATTACGGAATGTTTGTTATTTCTTTCACTGGAGATGATGACAACATGTTCTGCTTCTTTGCTTCAAAGGTTTTTGAATAGAATGGAATAAATTATTTAGGCACAAATTCATCTTGTTCTTCTTCTTTTCCTCCTTCATTTTGAAATAAAAATTTAAAGGATAAAAAATGAATAAATTTATGAGTCACCAAGCAATTAATTAACATTCCTGTTTGAAATTATAATATTACGATTTTAAAATAAAAGTTATGGAATAAGTTAGTGATTTAAAGAAATATATATATATATATAAATATGTATAAAGAAATAAATAAAATAATATAAAAATGTTAGATATTAATATTTAAAATAATATTTAACAATAGCATAAACGTATTTCCTGAAATTGAAAACACCATTTCAAATAACCTCAGAATGAATAATAAATGTTAATAAGAAATAGTTTTTACAACATTTTAATACGAAACATTGCATAAATCCTCGTTGAATTATGAAGCACAGGAGAGTCTCAGAAGTTCTTTGAACTGACGATCAAATATTTGTTAACCTCGTGACACCTCCTGCCTTCGTGTCTCCTTCCATGATGACCACAGCAACAACATCAACAGCATTGGGACGACAAAACATTATCATAAAATATCTCTTACAAATAAAAATAACCACCAAAATAAAACAAAAAAAGCTGGAATTATTGGTGATTTTTATCCAAATATTTCTTGAAAGTTACAGTTCAATTCGTAATTTTGAAATCGTAAAATTTTAAACGGTTGAAAAACGGTGCAGAGACGGGAGCAACGAAACTTCATTTACGTAAATTAATCTAACATTTCTCCAACAATACCTCAATAAAAATAACCCAATTGATGTCCTAATTGATGACCAATCGATACCCCAAGGTATTATTTTAGCCCATTAAACAATATCTCCTTAATACCCCATCAATACCCTGTGATACCTAATGATACTCCATTGGTAGCCCATTGATGCCCCGTTGATACCCGTTTGATAAGCAGTCTCCATCCACCGAGAAGTTTGTCTTGTGTACGATCGGATGTTCCACATCAACTTTAAACGATTCCCCTTCCACCATTTCTCGAATTTTCTTTTCTTTTGCTCGTGTATAAAACATCATCAAAACATTAAAACAGCGAAACACTGAGCAGACTTTTTATGATGAATTCAAACTTTGTTTGCCGATGAGACATCAGACGCAGTGGACGCAATGATGATCAGAAGATGCTATAAATTAAAGCGACGACGACGATGACGATGATGATGATGATGATGTTAACATTGACGACGACGACGACGATATTGGTGATCACGATTATTGTGAAGATAACGCTATGTTACACGTTATTATAGAACATAACATTAAGATACAATTGCGTCCAATGACGTTCAATACCATTTCGTAATATTTTACCATATTTCAAGGAATATTTTTTTTATCTTTTTAAAGTTTATTTCATTTCCATTCCATCATTCAACAGTGACTTCCCAATAGAAATCTATTTTTGGCATCCCACGAATGAACAGGTTGAAGATGACTGATGACGTCACAGCGGAGCAGTCACATGACCTCTCGAGTGACACGAAGTTGGTTCGATGGAGTTTGAATATTCATGAGGGAAGCCACGCCCACGATTTCGATTCCACCCTAATTGTCATTCAAAGGGGAATCCTTGATTTTTGTCTCTCATCTTTTAGAATTGAAAATGATAATAATATTTAAAACATTTTTAACATGTTATAAACTTTGTATTGTTCTAATAATTAGTTTAATAATTTATGGAAATTACTGAATATTTTTTGCTGAAAACGATAAAAAAAAAATTAATTAAGCAGTTTTTAGTACAACCATAACAAACGACTTTAACAATTAATAAATATAAATAAAATAAAAAATAAACAATTGGTTGATTTGTCAAACGATGACACAATTGTATGTTTGCTCGAAAAGAAATTCTGAGATAATTTTACAAATTAAGAGTAATATTATGAATTAAATATTCAATTCATTTAATTTCTTTCTGCTTCTTTTCCCTGAGGATTCTGCTTTGAAATTGAAAAATGAAATTAATTTTTTGGAAGCCCGAATGATGGATAGGTGGACGGATAAATTTATGGATGAATAATTTGGTGGAAACAATGATGGATGGATGGATGGATGGATGGATGGATGGATGGATGGATGGATGGATGGATGGATGGATGGATGGATGGATGGATGGATGGATGGATGGATGGATGGATGGATGGACGGACGGACGGACGGGCGGATGTATAGATGGATGGACGGACGAATGGATGAATGGATGAACAGAAGGATCTGAAGGATTGACAACCATGATGGTTTTAGGATTCGTGACTCTGCATGATAATGATATTCATGCCACGCCCCTTGGGGGTTCCTGGGTGGAGACATCAACTCAATCAGGCCACTCGAGGTGCTTGTAGGTATCACGTGACTAGAATTATTGTTGAAATCAAATTATTAGTATTAATTTAATTTTTTTCCGTTATTAATAATTTTTGCCATTAATTGAGATTTGTCATTAATTTATGCAAACTACTGATTGTAAAACAACTATTTCTTTCAAAACTGAATTTTTTTTTTGTATATTTCTGAAATACAAATTCAATAATTGTTTAATTCTATGATTTTCTAATAAATTCAGAGAAAATGTAACACGAACCTCTTGTTATCTCAAAACATGTCCTTTCAAATCAGTATTTCAAACTAAATAATTTTCACAATACCTTCTGTTATCATAAACTAAATTATAATCATAAAGAATTATTTTAGTTATTGGTAATCCACCCAGATATATGTTTATGTGTAAATCCATTGAACTATCCATCCATCAATCCATCCATCAAACCATATCTTGATGGAAACTGGCGGACAAGCCAGTTTGTCCTTCTGTTCGTCTATCCATTCATCCATCCATCCATCCATCCATCTGTCCATCCATCAATCAATCAATCCTCCACTGGAGCCATTAGTCCATCCATCAACCCTTCAGGCCATCCATCCACCCATTAACCCTGGAGCCCTTGCTGGGGCGTCAAGCAATCGCGTGAGGTGAATTATGGCGCCCCACTTAAAGTTGACCTGAGAACACTCATCAGTTCACAATGGAGTCATCTCATTCTATACTCATTCACTCACTCACTCACTCACTCACCCACCCACTTGTTCCCTCGCTCACTCATTCTGCATTCATTGATTCACTCATTTTTTGATAAAGTTTCACTCACTTTCCAGTGATTCAATTTCATTCACAGCTTACTTTTTAATTTATTTAAATATCTATCGGTACAAAAAAAATTAAACCAATTTAAATCTCAATAAACTGCAATAAACAATTAAAAGTGCTTTCAAAAATATTGTTGGACTTCAATGTTCGTCTATTATAATCTCATAACCAGCATGATGACGACGACGACGATGATGATGATGATATTTTATGACGAAGTGATGACATTTTTATATTACTATTTATATTACATTTATATTAAATTAAACTATTTATAAGATAATAGATTGTATTACAACATATTTCTAGTTATTAGCACTATTTAATAAGCTTTAGTGGTTTGCTTTTCCTATTGTTTTTAATTGGTCGGATTTTTTAAACAAGTTGTTCTGAATTTAGTTAACACGGGAATGTTCTGATGACGTCAAAAACCGGAAGTGGTCAGTCAATTCTTATGAATAACCAAAAATCTCTGCAGTTTTTCACTAAGACTGTATCACAAAATTATAAAATTCCAAAAATTTGAACGGTTAATGTTTCTAATGGAAAAAGGAAAAATTTCATTCAACCGATTATCTTTAGATGAAAATAATAAAAATAATAATATCAACAACAACAATAATAATAACAGCAACGATAATAATAATAATAATAATAATAATAATAATAATAATAATAATAAATAATGAAGCAGCAGTTAGATGGCAGAATCTGTTGCAAGGCTCAAGAAACGATAAGCCACATAACGTCGGGTTGCACAGTGTTAGCAGCACTGAATACTGAATATTTGCATCGACATAATAAGGTGGCCGCTGGGTTGTATGACGTGAGCTAGGATGTGAAGTTCCAGAGAAATGGTACGAACACACACCCCAAAGTGTGACAAATATAAAGGATTGCACCATCTTATGGGACTACGCAATTATCAGGGACAGGAAAATATTGGCCAACAGACCTGACATTGTCATCCATGACAGGAGATCCATGCTTGCCATGCTAATTGATATTTCAGTCCCGGATGATAAAAACATCACGCTTAAAGAAGATGAAAAAAATAGCAAATACAAGGACCTGGAGATAGAAATTAACCGGATATGGAACGTGAAGTCTAAAATGTTACCGGTAATTGTAGGAGCGCTCGGAACGCTAAGAAAAGACTTTACAAAGTGTGTAGAGTTAATACCAGGACGACCAAAGACTTCGGAGATTCAGAAGATCTTGCTGGGCACTGCCCAAATTCTTCGGAAAGTTCTTGGGTGAATCGCTGAGAGCACTGGTAGTGCTCAGCATTCATTCCTGACCGGCAATGAAACCGAGAAGAAGGAAAAATGTGTTTAATAACAATAATAATAATAATAATAATAATAATAATAATAATAATAATAATAATAATAATAATAATAATAATAATAATAATAATAATAATAATAATAATAATAATAGCAATAAAGATTTATCATAAATGAATGTACGTGCACGAAGCTTGACTATTTATTCACAATGCAAAGATATAAATATAAATATATTTTATTCTTTGAAGAAAAGGAAAGCAACTTGAAAGTGCATTTTATGCTTACGTCTTCATCAAAGCCGTTTTTTAAACATCCGGTCTCGAATAAATAATTGAATTAATTCTTAAAATGTGCTTATCCTTTACATTTTCCCTACGGTTAAATACGCAACTTAATAGTAATATTATTTTTGTTATTATTATTATTATTAACAATATTGTAGTTATTAGTTATAATTACGAACAAATTATGGCATTTTCTTGTAAATAAATTATATTACAATCGATGATGATTATGATCATTGTGATGATGACGACATTATAAGCTGCAGTCCCATTATTAAGTAATTGATGTTACAAACATTGAAAAGCTAAAAACAAATAGAAAGCATAATTTCATTCGTAAAATATTATGAAACAAAATAAATATTTTATGAGCACCGAAAGTTTATTATACTTCGTAAGAAATTGTCATCTTCCATCTTGTCCGCCATGTTGAACTCAGCTTTTTACGCCATCTTGATTATAATTTCGCCTTCTTGTGCACTTAATGTTTTCATCAAACTCTCAGTTCAAATAATTTTATTCCAACTCAGGTTTCTTTTACGTTGCTGCCTTGAAAATAATTTTATGACGACAAAAGTATTTATATGATATTTATAAATTTCGTGCTTTTATTATTTACAATATTATTCAAAATGAAAATATTTACATTATAATGAATAATGAAGATGTAAACATGATACTAATTCAAGATGTTTATGATGTAAAATATTTATTCGGTAATAATATTTTGAGGTTTATTTGAGATTCAAAGGGTAAATTTTAATATTTTGAAGACAAAAACGAGAATTAATTTTTAATCAAAACTTACAAATCCTGTAAATTGCAAAAATATTTTCTGACACGATGACCTGACTTCTTACACTTTAATGAATATTTTGTCAAACATATGATATCTTTTATTGTTTATTTGCATCATAATTCATTTTTTTATGTTTTTTTTTCTTTTTGACAACAAATTGCTTAAATGTTAATCACTTTCCAATTTGATGGAAACCTTCTTGAGACATTTGTGCTTTATTGGAACTTCATTTCAACGCATCGTTTGGTGCAAATTTTGCATTGCATTTATTATATTATTCATTCATTCATTAGAAATATAACAAAATATTACTATAAATTATAGATAAATTATTATAAATTGCGAAGAAATTACAAAATAGCCGAAACTTCAAAAGAGATTCTCCAACCGCTGGCATCGATTCAAACTTCACACCCTGATGACGTCATGCGTCACGTGATGAGTAATTCCACGTGACAAAACCCCGAGAACAGCTGCCCACTTTCCCGCCATTCATCTTGTGACGTCCAACTTATTTACTGTCTTTGGGAATTTTCGTCAGGTTAATTTGTATCTATTTATAGTCGTTTCCTTCGTTTTGAGCAGCCCGTGAATATTCATTGTTTGTCATTGTGGGCGGGTCTTTGAATAATTTATGAGCGATCACATGACATATGAAGTTGAACTTCCTGTTATTATCCTATAATATCACTTATAATAGTCACGCATAATAATTATTTTTTATAATTATAAATTATTTTAATTACTTCAAATAATTGTTTATTTAGTAATTAATATTTAATGTGACTTATTATTTATTACTAAATCAATAAAATGCTTTTTACAAAATAAAACTTAATGCCACGTTATAAAATTATATTATTAATAATGTTATTATTTTTAAATTTAAATATTTCCAATGCTACTAATATAACAACCGTGAGAATTTAAATGACATTATTATTATTATTATTATTATTATTATTATTATTATTAATACTATTATTGTGATATTTAAAATTTATCATAAAAATAAGAATTTTAATAATATTTAATCATTTATTTTAACAATTACTTTCTTTGTGAGAGAAATAATATTTGTAAACTGTTTTAAAACTTCCAATGAAGACCAAAAATAATTTCTGCTAAGAATTATTTCAATTGTTTTTAATTCATTTTTAAGTTTCTTCATGGATTTTAAACACTCAATTTTTACGAAATATATTTGTTTACATCAGTTTTTATATTTGTCCAGCCATTTCTATTCTAGTTCTTACATCCACTACAAACGCACGCACACACACACACATACACATACACACAAGCAAACTGGAAGCAGTAGGAAGAACCATGGCGATCATTTCGAGATCATCTGAGCAGACAAGAATGCGAGAAAATGAATACATCAACTCGGCGCATAAATGGCTCCATGAAACGAAGCTCATGCGCCAAAGACGGAGTCGTTCGATGCCTCGGCGCCACTTTTCAACGCCTTAGCGCAGTTTCTGAGCGCAGCTTCCGCGAGAATAAAACAAAGATAAAAATAAGGTAATGTCTCTCCTCACGATTCATTGCCTTATTGAGGGAGGGTGGACATAAATAGAGGAGCATTTCATTCATTCATTCATTCGTTCGTTCGTTCATTTATTCGTCCATCTGTTCATCCGTCCGTTTATCCATCTATTCGTCCATCTATTCACTCCTTCACATCCCTTCATACCCAACAAATATTCTGCCAAACATTTACAAAGTATTTAATGGTTTCAACTTGGTAATAACTGAGATATTTGCCCGTTCAGGAAGCATTGCATTTATTTATTTGTTTATTAAAACTAACATTAAAACGTGCTTCACTATTATTATTATCATTACCATCATCATCATCATCGTCCTCGTCGTCGTCGTCATCATCAGCCGCGACCATGACCACGACCACCACCATCATCAACATCACAACCACCATCATCATCACCATCACAACCATTATCATCACCATCATCCCCTCAAATTGTGATCATCACCGAGTCTTCCTCTCAGTTCCATTCAACTTCCTCCGAGCACATTTTGCACAATTTGATTTCCATTCATTATTCACGACATTTTCACCATTTTCTGTTTTTTTTTTTGTTTCTTTTATCACAAAAAAGGCCCATCAAAATTTAAAATCGTGCGTTTATTTGATTAAATTATTTTATATTAGGACTATTGAATTCAGAGATTAATTCGTTAGCACATTTAATATGTTTTTATTTTGCATTTATTTATTTAATGTGCGTTTATTCTGTTTTTATAATTTTTTTAATTTTTTAGCATATTTATTATGTTTTTATTCGGCCCAGGAAACTTATAAAGTTCTCAAGTACTTGAGACATTTTTTTCAAAACAAGTTGCTAACAATTAACTTAAAGAAATTAAATTTCAACAAGTGTTAATAAACGTTTAAAATATTATATTTATTTATTTATTATTATATTATTAAGTTGTAACTTCATTTATTTAATTTTATTATTTAATATCAATTTATTTCCATTAATAATCATTTGATGCTTCATTAATATTAACTTAACTAAATAATGTTCCATCAACGTCAATTTAATTTATTAATATTAATATTATTTTCATATTAAATTTCACTTTCCTTAATTACACTTTCAATGGGATTTTCAAGAAAATATATTTTAAAGAAGATAATTTCTCAAATCCCTCTCAATAATCATATTGAAATTAGTTTCCATGGCAACGAACAATTTTTCCCGCGCAAAAGAAACGTGAGTCGCCTCTCAAACTGGGAATCATTATCAGGAGTCGTCTTCTTTCTTCTTTCACTCTCATGTCTCGTGTCATACTTCGTTTCTGTGTGTTTCTTTGTCTTTGTTCTGATTCTAATATTCAATTAGAACTACGCAACCACGTACAACCACGTTGTTTTTTTTAATTATTATAAATATTTTTATTTAATTCTGTTTATTTCAGGAAGTTTTACTTCGTGCCTCGAAGTTCGAAGTTCTCATCTGTTCAAATTGTGAAATTAATTTTTGTCAGGAAATTTTAATGAATTGTTGAATTGAATAAACTCATAAAATCGAAAACAAGATAATTATTTTATCGGAAAATGACATTTAATTGATGGTTATCTGGTTTGTTCGAGATGTATTGAAATATCACATTCAAGAAATATCGTCATCAAAGAAAGATTATTAATTAAAAAATTAATTAAATATTAATTAATTTATTTATTTATTTAAAAAAGGCACATGATGAGTTTAATTCCGTTGTTTTGTTATTCCTTGTGCCGACTAATTAAACATAATTGAAGACATTGTCAATAAAATGAAATTTCCACGACAACTCCTTTACTGAGCCTACCATCATTTTTTGCTTTCTTTGTTTCTTCACTTCATCTTTCCAGGATTAGCAGCGTGGAAATAACTTCAACGGATTGCCTGGAGCCGTTGAAGTTGTGTTGTTGAGCCGATGGTTCAGTGTTCAACTCCCACTAACAACTGCCATGATTACAACATTACAAAATAACTATAATGATAATAAATATATTATATACACAATATTATATATTGTATTTATATTATAAACTAGTGGTGCCCATCCACGCGTTGCTGTGGCTCAATCTGCTTAATTTTATAAGAAAGAAGTTTTCTAATATGTTTATTTTTACAATTTCACAAATTTGCGTGAGGGTTACGATAGTTTGAGCTTTTTAATGTCTCGCTAAAGTTTATTTACATAGATCAGGCCGTGATGTTATCGTCCCTGGCAACATGGCCGGATTTTCGAAAAAAAAAGCGTATTTTTACATGATGTAGTTGTGGCACATATATGAAACCTATATACAAACACTCCCCTGATCGAGCACTATGTTGTGTCAAAATTTCAAAGCAATTGGTCAAGTACTTTCAGAGAACATTTGCATGTTACAAACACACATTGCATTTTTATTTATATAGATTGAATTTCATTGGAATGTTGTAAATTAAAAATTTTTTGTGGATGAATATAATTAACTTATTATAATGGATTTTCAAGCAAGCTTCCTTGAAATATATCATAATAACATATTATTAAGAGAAATACTAAAATAATACTAATTACTTGATAAAACATTACTAACAATTTATCAGAAATTTTTTGGTTATAACAATAAAAGTTTATTTAGAAATTTTCCAGGATTTTTATCCTGTCATGTCATCCATTTTTCTGCCATCCATCCTCATAGCTCGGAAGATAATGAAATTAAATTGGAATTACTGTTTTTATTACACCGCGTGTATTTAAATAAATTGAATTAATATTTTAGTAAAATAATTAATTACTAAAATAATGAAATTATTCTTACAAGCCGAATCTCCCAGGTCTTAATATATTTTCTTTTTCATTCTCTTTTATTTTCATCACTGAAAGAAATATTTCGCCAAAAATTAGAAAAAGAATTTGCAAAAAAATAATAATAATTTTGTTTATTTAAAGTATAATTCCGTGAAATTGTCCTCATTAATATTTTATTGAAGTTTCTCCACAAGGAATAAAACACAGCAAATTGAATCGTCCGTAACATGGCGATGATGAGGAAAAAGAAAACTTTTTTATTTGAAATTTAATTCATTTTTTCGAAAAAATATCCAATTTAACATAATTTAATTATTAAATAATCGCTTTTTAAATAATTTGTTTCAAAACAATTTTCTAATATATTATAATATTTACAAACATTTTATTACAATAATTATTACTATAATAATTAGCGTTGTATTTTAAAGATATTATTGATAAAATTCGTTGAATATAAAAACTCGATTTTTCATCTAATTATAAAATTCACATGGACGCAAAAAAAAAATCCGCCATTTTTATTTAAACCTCCTTGGCGCCATCACTCTTTCTTCCTCCGATCGTCTGCTCAAAAATTCTGGCGGGAAGTGACAAGTTATGACTTTGTTCCAGGGATGAGGCATTCAAAATCTCACAGGAACCAGAAACCCGTTCATCAGCATGTGCCCGTAACAGGACATTATTAACATCCTACTTATTATTGCATCATAATTTATTCACTTATTGCTGATTATAATAATTTATTCACATTTTATATTCCATAGGATATTCACGAACGATGACAACCTCGTCATTATCATTAATGTTATTCATATTGATTTACATATTACAATAACTGATTATCTCAGTTGATAAAATAATAATAATAATAATAATAATAATAATAATAATAATAATAATATCATCACCTGCAGCTACCTCTCCTCAACCTTTGGCAAGGTCATTTTGTTCTCCAACTTTACTCACTTTGATGAAAGTATTTAAACAATCAATTATAACGATATTCTGCTATCAACTATTATTATCAGAGACATCGTGTCTATCACTATCATTATCTTCATGATCACCATCGTCGTCATCTTCATCGTCCTACAAATCACTGCTCAGTTTTCATCAAGAAATACTTGCATCATGAGTCATCTTTCTGATTGAGTACTTTCTAATAACAGGCGCCCTAGCCGGTATAATAACATATAATAATATTCATCATGACCTGCTATTATCGTCTGCTTACTGTCGTCATCATCATTATCACCATCAATTTGTCGTCATCATCATCAACATCATCATCATCGGCAATTCATATCTCTTCGGCCATCTTGGATCGACGCCATTATTGATCCTGTGATAATAAGTAGAAGTCAGTCTTGCGTGGTTTTCCTTATGGGGAATAGTCGGCAGTCTTGATGATAGTCAGATGATGATGATGATGACGATGATGATGACGACGACGACGATGTCGTCGATGGTAATGCTGGAGAGGAATAGATGAGGAGGAGGAGGAGGAGAATGATGGCTCAATTGTTGTTGTTGAGAGTTTCAATTGTCTTT
Organism: Hirudinaria manillensis; assembly: GCA_034509925.1. NCBI lineage: Eukaryota > Metazoa > Annelida > Clitellata > Hirudinida > Hirudinidae > Hirudinaria > Hirudinaria manillensis. Next base: position 7,830,586 of record CM067527.1, read on the forward strand.
AATAATGAGATTTCACAAATTTGTAATCTTCAAATTTCTTCACTTGCTGTGCCTGACCTTAAATGGTGGAAAGTGCCGCGAAACAATTCAAATGCATTTTTTTACCGTAGGTGTTCGAAAAGTTGGAATTATTTAAAAAATTAAAAGTGCATTCAGCTTCAAATTGGTTCATTTAGTTTCAGTTTCAGAGAATTCCTAGAAGATTCTCTTGAAAATAGCTCCATCGCCATGAAAGGAAGCGGATATGACGTGAAAATCTCTGAGAAAAAAAAATGTCTTTGAGCTTCCTATTCTGGTGTTTGTTGTCAGTCAACTAACAGCCACCCACTCATTCATCTAACTAACCAGCCTCAGTCCATCCATCTCTCCATCCATCCGTCCGACCATCCGTCCATCCATCGTATGGATACGTCCACCAATAAATCTGCTCATGTGGCCCATTTCCACCTGGATCCATTAGGGCAGAGGATGTTTTTGAGATTTCAAGTTCTAATCGCAAAAAGTTAAACCGCAGAAAGAATTTTGAAAGATTTCAATTCGATACATGACTATAACTATAACGCATGTAATTATCTATGCACAGACAGTCATTAAATATTTAACCCTTGATTTTAGAAAATTTAATTTTTAATTGTAAAGTAAACATTATTTCGTTAATTAAATTGCTTAATTTTTCGATTATTTCTTTTTAATTTTAATAAGTTTCTTCATCAACTCTTTCTTAAACTTTGTTCCCTATTTCCTTTGACTCAGTTTTGGTCCTTTTTTTGTTCTCACGTTTTGTTCGAACAATAATGCCCACATGCCCACTCAACTTCACCTCTTCTTGGCAGTTTGCTCGGTCCATCGTCTCGACCATCAATTCATCCACTCATTCATTTTTTTCGTTCATCCGTCACTCCACCAATCTGCAGTCAAACTTCAACTTTTCGCAATCTCTCAAATCACCATCCGCTCATTAACCATCTGTCCATCCATCCATATATATCCACGGTAACACCGGTTTCACAACCCCAATGTCCATCCATCCGTCCATTCATCCATCCATCCGTCCGCCCATTCTCACGGTTTTCTTGGCGAGAGAGATCTCAAAGTGTTTTTTAAGTGCTAATGACACGCGGTCATATTGCCTCCTCTCGAGAACAGACGAAGCAGTAAATTGATCCTGAAGGTCCCCACGCATGGGGCGTCACAACTTGGCCCTCGTTTGTCGGCCCACTGCGAACCAATCAGAACTTCGATTCCACGCAGTGATTGTGAACGGTGTTGCTTGATGTTTTATCTTTTCTGGCATTTTAATAGTATTTGTTATATTTTTCTTTTCAATTTTAAATCTTTTACTTTCAAGGGCTGTTGGAGTTTTTTTTTTTTAGGTCTTAAAGGTTATTAGGCCTTTATCTGAAATGAAGTCAAAATAACAACGAAATTATTAATAAATCAATATTTCTTAATGTTTAACATTTAATCACATGAAATTAGAACAATGTACAATCACACTGTCAGCACTTTCAGTGTCATTTGGAAAACATTCTAAACCATTCGATTTCATAAAAGAACGAATTATTGTGACATAATAATATGACATAATCGCGTCCACGGTTTTTAAATAATTTTTTTTTATAAAAAATGTTTTCAAAGCAACACTCACATATTAATGAAACTCTTTCTTCTTAACATCAAAAGATGAAACTTTCGAGAAACATAAAGATGGCGTGAGACTAGGCAGCGAGAAAGTGAGTGAGTGAGTGAGTGAGTGAGTGAGTGAGTGAGTGAGTGAGTGAGTGAGTGAGTGAGTGAGTGAGTGAGTGAGTGAGTGAGTGAGTGAGTGAGTGAGTGAGTGAGTGAGTGAGTGAGTGAGTGAGTGAGTGAGTGAGTGAGTGAGTGAGTGAGTGAGTGAGTGAGTGAGTGAGTGAGTGAGTGAGTGAGTGAGTGAGTGAGTGAGTGAGTGAGTGAGTGAGTGAGTGAGTGAGTGAGTGAGTGAGTGAGTGAGTGAGTGAGTGAGTGAGTGAGTGAGTGAGTGAGTGAGTGAGTGAGTGAGTGAGTGAGTGAGTGAGTGAGTGAGTGAGTGAGTGAGTGAGTGAGTGAGTGAGTGAGTGAGTGAGTGAGTGAGTGAGTGAGTGAGTGAGTGAGTGAGTGAGTGAGTGAGTGAGTGAGTGAGTGAGTGAGTGAGTGAGTGAGTGAGTGAGTGAGTGAGTGAGTGAGTGAGTGAGTGAGTGAGTGAGTGAGTGAGTGAGTGAGTGAGTGAGTGAGTGAGTGAGTGAGTGAGTGAGTGAGTGTGAGTGAGTGAGTGAGTGAGTGAGTGAGTGAGTGAGTGAGTGAGTGAGTGAGTGAGTGAGTGAGTGAGTGAGTGAGTGAGTGAGTGAGTGAGTGAGTGAGTGAGTGAGTGAGTGAGTGAGTGAGTGAGTGAGTGAGTGAGTGAGTGAGTGAGTGAGTGAGTGAGTGAGTGAGTGAGTGAGTGAGTGAGTGAGTGAGTGAGTGAGTGAGTGAGTGAGTGAGTGAGTGAGTGAGTGAGTGAGTGAGTGAGTGAGTGAGTGAGTGAGTGAGTGAGTGAGTGAGTGAGTGAGTGAGTGAGTGAGTGAGTGAGTGAGTGAGTGAGTGAGTGAGTGAGTGAGTGATGAAACAATGTGCTGGCTGAGTGAGCAAAGAAGGTGTTTTAATAACGTGTCAATCATGTGGACGTAGAGCATTTAATTTCAGCTTCAAGGAAGCGTTTCGCAAAGTGGTGACGCTTAGGAAAAAAAGAAGAATTCTAGATAAATATTATTTGCTTTCTTACTGTTAATATTTTATTATTTGAATTTGATTGCATCTTAATAAAGTTATTATCCTTTAATAAAATACTCTTTAATTTGCTACAACTGGTGAATATATATCTTCTAGTTTGTATGCAATGCATGGATCATTTCATTCAATACATACAAGGCATCCATGCATGGATTGAATGGACGATCAAACGTCTGAGTCTCCATGGAGTCGTTAGGGTGAAGGTACATTTTGAAACACTACCATTGTTTGCTTTCAATTTCAAATAAGCACGTTGATGATGATGGTGATGGTGACGAAGACGATGATGATGATATTATTGTTGAAGGTGATGCAGAGGGCGTTGTTGTTTTTGAAATTGATGATAATACTTATGCTAATGTACAAAATGTCGTTACGAATTGATGATGTGATAATGACAAGGTCAGTGTTGATGACGACACGTGACCTAATTGTCTCAGTATTTATGTATTTGTATTTAGCCAATCGTATCGAATATAATGGTGAAGTTCTGCAATGTGTAGTTCCTTTGTCCATGGGCGCTCTTCGATACCCCAGTTACCGACTTGCCGTTACTTGACCAATTAATTAATATTTTGTAAATATTTACTAACTTAACCCATGCATTTATATCTTAACATTATCAAAGTGGTTACTAAAGAACTATTTGCGACAAGTTCATAGCACATGCTCAGCCTCTGCAAAGTCATCAACATTTTCGTCGTCATCAGTTGCTATTCCAAACCGTGATAGTACGACTAGGGTTAGCAGTGGAAGTTGTAATAATTTCTGGTAGAATTCTTTATTATAATAATTAATATTATTATCGACTTTATGGCGGCCAAATGGCTTCATAAAGCCAAAAATTCCTGCACCGCAACGCATTCTGCATCACCGTCGAATGACGTCATAAACGCCCCGGATGATTGACATGCGACGTCATCGTCGCCTGGCCACGCCCCTCTTCCACCCCATCCCCACCCAATGTCATCGTCGTCGTCGTCATCCTCGTGCCACCTCAAATGTCTCTCTGGCACCGATCATCATTAAAGGGTAGCACTGGTGATGCGAGGAAAAGTTTACATTTTATTGGCGTCCTATATTTGCCTCCATCAACGACTCCCCGTCGTCTTCATCGTCGTCGTCGTCACAGCTGGCAGCCATTGTTGCCATTATGATAATCATTATTCATGTTTGGAGTAATAATAATTTTTTTAAATTTAATTTTTATTATTATATGTTAGTGCTAATATACAATTTGTTATTACTATATATAATAAATTAAGAATATACATTAATATATAAATATATTGTAAATAAAAAACTTTAATTATATTTTTACTTTCTAAAAACTGATGTTATTGTGCTGGTTTAGAAATCGCCATTGCTATCTATAGGACTATTTATTTGGTCATTTTAATATTAATTAACCACTTCATAGTAATAAGAAATATGATTTTTTTTATATTTTTATGAGATAAACAATGATCAAAATCTAAAAATCCCTTGTTTTGTTAAAGTACGTTGTTAATACTTGTATATGAACCATGACTTCATTTTATTGCATTTTACGAAGGTACAAAGGAAGTTCTGACTGAAAATGGGAGTCTGAAGCAAAGGACATATTGAAAGAATATTTGGAAAGAATATGAAGAAAGCATGTTAACCCAATACCTGATAATTAATATTCAACCTACTTATTATTACTATTACTTAAGCTTACTAACTACTTAATAACTTAAGCGCCAAGTTACAAATATTTATGAGCCATTTGTTATCATTATCATTACTATTATTATTATCATCAATCAGAAATCATTTTTCTCGAAATCAACGAAGCGTGAATAAAGACTCACGAAGCCATAAAAAAAAAAAACGATTGCAAAAATAAAACGATGCTTCGACCTCGATTTCTCAAGATCATGACCTCCGAAAAAAAGTCCAAAACGCCACCCAATGAAAATCGCAGAAAGTTGGTCATGCGTCTATGAAGACAAGTTCAGTCATTAATTGGTCATCATTCAATTCGCCGGGGTCACAGAGGGCTCTCAGGGTTTCCCCCGCCGGACAGAAGAGCACTGAAATCGAACCCCTGGACTTTCTGGCAATGGAAATGGCTGCCCCAACTTTTCCCTTTATTCCGCCAGAAGCATCTGGAACGAGTGATTTCATCTCCAGGCTCCTGAATGAATCATCATCCTTCGATACTTGCAACCTCCTGATTGGTTTGGACTCTTCGGATTAAAATATCGTTTAATAATTAAACATAAGAAACAAACTCGTAAAATATTTAAAATACACCTAAAATATTTTTGGAAATAATATTTTTCAGGATGTTTGACCTAATGGTCTAATGAAGTAGTAATTTATGTAATATTAAGGCTGTGTAATATTTCAAAAAATTAATAAACATATTAATTATTAACAATTATTTATAAATATAAATAAATAGGTAATAAATAATTAGGTAAATACTTAACAATGAAGTATTTTCATCATAATATTAAAGCCAAACATTATCTACATCAACTTGTAATGTAATGTTGTATTTGTATTTGCATTTACATGAATATTAATTAATTAATGCAAATGTTATTCTAACCAGGATGACCTGGCGGATGTGACAGTATACATCCGCAGTCCAAAGCAAAGATCACCTTCCTTGGATGAAAAAGTTCACATAAAACCTGATTCGATGGAAGGGTGGAATAATAAATTAATTAATAACAAATCCTTTATTAATGAGCTACAATAATTAGCAAATAATTCCTGTATTTCCAGTATTATTGGAAGAGAAACGTGTGATTAAATAAAAAGTATTGGTAATACGTATGTCGGTAACACCATATTCATTTGTAAAAAATATAAATAGTGCATTAATTAAGTTCTTAATGATTAACAATCGTAATTTACCTCCATAACTGCATCGCTACTCAAAATACCACAGCCCTGTGCATCATCAAAGACCCAATCCCCGTGAAGAACAGGTAGAAATCCATTGTCCAACAACCTTTTAACTTCCCACGTTGAATGTTTGGAAACCTTACCTTTCAATGTTCTCCAATCTTCACATGTCTTTGTCAAATAGACGAATTAACGTGCATAAATGAATTAACAACTATTACAACTTTGCCAATTAAATTATTAAATTTATAATCACGAAAACAAACAATGAAGAAGCCAACTAATTCTTGTTCTTACCGAAACAGTTACGGCGGGTACATTACATTTGAGGAATTCTTCAACTACTTGCCTGTTCAACTTCAAGATAAATTATAAAATAAATAAACTTTATTCGCTAATCCATTTCATGAGTTTACCTTTAGAACTGAGGACCTGATTTTTGCTAAAACCAGAGGAATGTCTTTGTCACCTTCGTTGTAACCTGCATTAATTTTGTGTCTGGCGGCAAGATGGTGACCAAATGACCTGCTCAAATAAAATAATTTATTGATCGAATTGTTGAAGTTGGCTCGATATTCTATAGGCTAAAACAGGAATTGATTTAGATCTGAGACTTCCAAATAGATAGATCTTCTGTGCCAGATAGTTTTTGGAAGGTTCAGTAAAAGATTTTGGCAGGAAAATATCAAACATAGATTTCAATCACTTTATCATGGACTGGCATTTCTGGTTCACACCAAAGAACAATTACATTTTTCTAGAGGTCGTCTAATAATAAGGTTTGTCGCTTGAGGGGGGAATTTGTGACGAACTGTCACGAATCTGGGTCCGAAATTTACGAGGACCTTTTATGGGAGTGTGAACTTTGTGACGAGGGCATAGCCAAAAATAGTCAAAAAAAGTGCTAATGCCACTTATTACCCCCTTCCCCTTTCTGCGGGAGAAAACATTTACCTGGTTTCGATCGATTGCTTAACGATTAACATTTAAATAATTCCTATATATTACTTACAACGAAATATGTTTGTATTGTCATAACTTCATTACGAAAAAAAAGAGGTTTTGTTGCCAAGACCTTTTAGTTAGCGTTTGGATTTCCAAACTTATGCTTATTGCTTTCTAATAAAGAACCCTGCTTTTTTTATAATCGTTATCCTTTATTGAACTATTTTAAACCAATTCATCTAAGCGAAACAAAGTTTTAATGACAAATTTTCAGGAGAGACTCTAGCGAACGATTTTGAAAATATCTAACACATTAAAGACAGTATAGAAAAACATCGACAATAAATTGATTTGCGCAGTTAAGAGCTTGAAAAGGTTGCAGAAGTTCTCACAAAATGTAAAAAAAAACTTCGTTGTAAGTACAGGATAAGCCTCTAAGCCGCTAAGCAATGCGACTTTTTAAGTCTTGAAATTACTAATTTAAAGCTCTTTAGCATAATTAAAACTAATAAACTGATCAAGCATTTGTACAGACCCCACGCCATGGAGGACGATAAATTTCTTGCCAGACTTGAACGATTCGCTCAGAATGTTTACATTTTCTTCAATGGCCTCAGTTCGTGCTGTTTCTTCGATCGCTTTGTTAGTCAGTACACTCCCACCGAGTTTCACAATGAAGTCCACCATTTCGACCGAGCTCATGCCAGTAACTAAATCGAACGCGTAATTACACTTTGCGACTAGCTGTGTATCGCGGGGTGTATCACGATCTCTAACCCCATTTTTGTTGAAAATGTTGACTAAAAACCATATTAACGCAACACTTTGTTGATTTTACTTAAATGGCTTTGCCAAACTCACGTGAAGCTACTATTTTTTTTAACATCATCATACGATGATGACAAATTCAACCAAAAACGACAAATTCCCGGTCATTAAGGAATCGATTTGTGGTAAACTCTTCAATGTTATGTCTAGGAAATATCCAATACCAGCACAATGATCCATATACCATCAATTTCGTTGTGACTGCAATCTTCTAGAAGCATAAATGCAAACATTGTGGCAACAAATTCTAAGATCTTTTAATAAAACACTGTTCACTTATGTTAAACCCAAAGAATATCAATGACCTATGTCATGAACTTAGATCTGACGTCATCGCCATCATTGAAATAGGCTTTCAAAACTTTATCGACTTGTGCAACAAAAGAAGGAAAACTGCTGTCACAGAGACAAAGACTTAAAACAGTTTCTAGTTGCTTCTCATTGAGTTGATCTGGTTGGGTAAGTTGTTGGTAAGCAAGTGGAAGTATGGCTTCCTCTTTTCCTGTAGCCAACTGCAAGAAAAAAGGGAAACCATCATAAGTTACACTTCAAGTGATTAATTCCCCGTGGATAATCAGAATTACATTTGAAAGGTCTTACTTTGGACATAGTGCTGATTGGAATAACTCCACTGATATGGGAAACCAATTTGTTTCCCCTGTCACCAGTCTGTTATAAAAGAATGATGTTTTACTATATCCATATTTCGTTTAACAGTATCCATATTTCAAGTGACTGTTTATATGATGTTAAATTCAAAAAATTTTGGTTTGAAAAAGATTCTCATCAAAAAAAAATTACTTCATTTGATTTGGAATTTTTGGCTATGTCTTTCACAGGAACATAAGTTATCAACACCTTGCAGCAATTTCGGCAATGCTCGGGACCCGTTGCAGAATCACTAGAAGCAAATTTGATCCTGAACTTGTGCATATGGGCCTTTTTGAGAATTAAAAAGAAATCAGTTGTCTGTTCTGTTCTGTTAACTACCAATCATCACTTACATATCTGTCTACTTTTAAAAGCATGAACTTCAAATAAATAAAATTTTAAGAAGCCTCATTTTTTAGAATTTTCCACAAACTTCCACTAATTTGAATTCCAGTTTTAAATGTAAACAGAATTTTCACAGACCTGGTACCTTACATGGATTTGTAAATTATCTTCATGGCAAAGGACTTGTACATGATCCTGGGCATTTGATAAGCAAACATTTTCCTGGAAAGATTAATGTTATGCAAAACATGTAGCAAATTCATTTTTATATGTTCTCTTGCAATAAGTCTTCATCACAATTATTTTGTAATTTCTATTTTGTAAGGGTCAATATATATTTTTTTTTGATCGGTAGAGTAATATTTCAAAGTAATTGTATATGAAAAAACCTGAACTGTTCTGTTAGAGCTAACAACGAGGTGATGACTGCTATATAAAATCAACCTGAGGTCTTCATTTGTCCCATCGATTTCCTTCAGATAAATTAAGTGGCTAATCTTTTAGTTTACCAATATCGCGACTTGATAACTAATAAAATACCTTCAGGGCCCCCTTTTCATTCGAAGTTATTTTCCACAGCGCATATTTCTTCAATTTGTATTGAAACACGACGCTCATTTCGGGAAATGCGGGCAGACGACTTTCGGGCACAATATCGCAACAAAAGAATTTAATCAAAGAAAATGTTGACGTTAAGATCTTCTTTTTAAATAAAAAAAAAACTTAAAAATGAGACTACTTCGTTAATCTTCCGGAGTTAACAGGTGAACAACCCCAGAACACAAAGTGCCAACAAATAAAAAATGTCATCTGAGCAGATCGTGCGGCAATGTCTCAATGTCAGTACACATAGAATAAACATGTGAAAGATGCTCTCTACAGGTCCTTTAGATGTCAGACGCCGCTTGGCTCAAGACACGACACAAATATTACTCTTTAATTCAAAATAATTTAATTCCGTCACCACTTTAAAGAGGAGATCGTAATAAGTAAAATTCATGATAATTTCAAAACCAAGTGCCATTGGTGAGAGCTTTAAAACAAGAAATAAATTGCACTGTCATAGGTCAGTTTCCAAGGCACATCTTTAAAGCAAGAAAAGGATTAATATAATGCAATAATAAAAGGAACCAAAATTGCAATTTGATAAAAAAAAATAAAACCAATTAGCAATGGCATGGTAATAATTAAACCACCTTCAATTGAGTCTCAATCATAAATATGCTTTACTTTAAAAAAAAAGACAGAAAAAAAATTAACAATTCAGATCACATTGCAAGGAGACCATCATCAATATCAACGTGATCACTAGCATTCTCAAGCAGGCCTTCTGATCTGCTTCTGTGACCTCTGTCATCCAAATAGCTATCTCTTTCTCTATCACACCTACATACCAGGTCACAACCATCCTGGAGAAATAATGAAGTTATGAGTGTAAACACAGTGATACAGAATTTAATCAAATTAGTAATGTACAAAATGTTACATTGCAAGATTATTCTTGCCATTATTCACGCCATAAAGTAATCTCTATCAATTTTTTCAGAATTTCTCACCGCTACTAGATTCCCAAGTTCTTGCCAGAATCTAATGTTGGGAATCTGGTCGACTCCTCTCGCTCCCCGAATGCAACGCTGGATGACAAAACCTCCGACAAGATAAATGGACAAAATGGAAAAGAACCTGCAGACATAAGACAATTTAAAAATGCTGAAATCTTGCTCTTCACTTCTCCATTCACAATTAATTTATGAGATCAGTTAAAACTTTTAATATAAAACCTAAATCATAATTTAAATTTGTTAGAATTCAATATTATTTATACCTTTACATAATTGTTTAAAGGTTAAGGCAGACAGTGTCTAAATAGCTATGAAATTTATTTCTTAATTAAATTAAAGGAAATGTTTCTTTCTATTGATAATTAAAACAGGGATAAACAAATCATAATTTAATGTCTAGAAAATATGTTGGAGAATAAGATAAATTTTGAAAACCTATAAAGGTTTTAAAATGGATTAAAACCATGACCTATAGTGACCAGATCAAACCATTGCATCAATTGTTTCAAGCACATTTAGAAAGAATAAGCAAGAAGTTTCAAGACACTCACAGGATGCAAAGGATCGACCCGGCACTGAGGTACGAGATCGGAGCTTCGGGAGGTGCACAGACGGAAGCATCTTCCATATGGAAGAGATAGAAGCAGTCATCGGGTTTGCCATTGTTCTCCTTGACGAACTTCATCTCTGCTGGCTGCAGTGGATGACAGTTTTAAGTAAGTAAGAGTTCAGAAGAGACAAACATCAGCAGGATGCATCATTAATAATAAATTACCATTTGGTCATTGACATTTCTATAGGATAAGTCAGTTAGTAATTATAATGATGGTTAGCATATTCATCTTCCACTTACAAATGCATTTAATCAAATGCAATGCAAGAAATTTGTTCAGGTATGTTTATGACCACTAATTGTAAATGAAAGTGAATTATTATTCAGAGCGAATGAGTATTCAATGACATTTTGAATTCAGGACATCATAAAGTCAAGACTCATCTATTTATTTCCTCAGAGAAAACTTTAATAAATCACCATTAAAGGCATTAAAGGTACATAAAAAAGTTTGAAATATAAGTCATTACCCGAGGGGCACCTTGATCACAAGTGATCAATATCGTGACCTTTCTCTGTGACTCCCCACAGATCTGCGAATAATTGCCTCCTCCCTCATAACGCAACATCACCCAATTGGCTGCACAAAATAAATTTTAATTTGAGCAATAAACCAATAAATACTTTCACAAGTAAGTAGCTACAACAACAACAATAATAATAATAATAATAATAATAATAATATCACTACACAATTAATATGTTTATATATGCAAGTCTAATTTTTTTCAACTAATTTGGACTGCACCTCATATACATTTTTGCAACACTAGCCAAAGCCTTCTGTATGCATGTTAGGTCACTACTGGAACACTTCCCACCTGTTGGAATCCATATCATAAATACCTAATAATATAATAAGAAATAAAAAGAATTTGGAGGACATTTTCCAATGCAATACCATCTCTGAGAAGCCATCCCTGCCTCACTAAGTTAAAAATACCGAGATATCCTACGCCCAAATATGGCTGTTAATAATGTAAGTGGCTTCAGCCCTTATATCACTTTGTAAACAAATAAATACAAATTGCATATTAGGAAGTCAATGTTCAAAATTCAGATCAGAAACTTCTACCTCTTTGAACTTCTAGAATGCTCAGTGTTAGGGATAACTATCTTTAGAATCTAACAGTAATTGGTCATCACAACCACATTCCAATAATATCCTGATGCTTGGTCTCCATCTTTTTTTCTATCCTGTTAAATCTCTTTTCATACTTGTCTACTTACTCATTGATGCCAGATTTTCAGGAAACAGATTCACTCACAAGCATATGTAATGCATCTTGACCTCATGTTGAATTCATGTTTTCTGAAAGCAGTCATCATTTATCATTGGTGATCAGCTCTGCAAAGTTCCTACCAAGTAAGTACTCATAACCAGAACAAAAGCATTCCATGCCTCCAATCCAATTTCAGTCAGTGAGTTTTCAAATTCTGTAAGTCTGATGAGCAAACAACGTATTTGTGGATCATCAAAAATGCCAACTTTCAGCAACTCCGTGACCAATTCCAGAGTGAAACAGCAACCATCTTGCCCAGAGTTGTTGGATCAAGCCAAGCTTGAAATACAACATTGGGAAAATTATTCTGCCTCATCCATGCCCAGTGAATCCAAAATTATTCTCTCATCCATGCCACTCCACAATGGATCCAAAAGGACCAAATTTTTTAAGCATGGCAAATAGGGAAGACAAACTCAAACTTTAAATCATTATATATTCATACATTTTGTTCAATCCTGTCCCCTTCCATTTTTAAAATTTTCTCCAACCAACAGATCCATTACTGTTTGTTTCTGTCTGCTAGGATTGTTTATGAGATTCTTTGCTTTGAAAAGGTACTGATTCCAAATTATTGCATATTTTGTTTTCTAAACCAGGATAAAACATTCTCAAACTGACAAAACCTTTGTAAACCTAAACTAGATGTCAATATTGAAGACAACTCACTGCCAGATACCACATCAGCATAAGACAAGTCTCCAAGAACATCATTTTTGCCTTCACCTATTTGAAGAGCCTGTTGATTTAATAATTAATTTAAATAAATAAATTTAAATAAATAAATTAATGCTATAACTAAATAATTATAACATATTAGACTTGAACCAGTCTATCAATTTCCAAAGCAGATTAATCAATGTGTAATCATAGCATAGAATGAAACTTGTGATTTATTAGGAATATTTAAGTAACACTTAGTCAATATATTAAATAAATAAAATTACAGAAAAATATTTAGAAATAAAAATGTATAGTCCAAATTATATAATAAATTTATTAATTAACCCCATGCTGTATGCATGCATAATAGTATGTAATTTAAATAATTCTATTCTCATTAAAACCTTATCAGACTACTTATATCCTGGGCTTTGATTCTTTGACGAGCACATTATTAATTTTTCACTATATTCTGCTAATTACAATGCTTTATTTCAAATAATTAATAATTATTAAGCATTTTGTATAGCCACAGGCAACACAAATGGTTAAGCAACTCTGAAGCCTATGGTGCTATAAAATTCTTATTATTATCACCATTATCAATAACTGCTAATAAACCAGGCCATTGCCTTTCAAAAGAATTGATTAATTAAAATGCAATGTGTTTATTATATTCATTTAATGGTGACAATTCTCAGAATCTGTCATCATCAGCAATGAGTTAAATTATTTAAGTTATTGATTAAACACTATTTCCTTAAATATAAAATAAAAATTGATCATTTAAAAATGCATCTCGAGAATGACAGACCCCTGCAGTTTCATTTGGCATAAGTGACGCAACCTTGGTACAAATCCCTACAACGTACTTCAAATAGCTTCTCCCTGGAGGCCCTTCCATTGTAAATCTAAAAATACATGCATTACCTTTTAGTTAATTCAGTAAGTTCATTTTTTTTATTTTGTTTTTGTGATTAAAATATAACTCAAATGATTCGATTTTAAATTCTTGTTCACAAAAACCAAAGATGGCTGGAAAATACAAAATGAGTGTTTAAAATTGCTAGTTCTTAATGTTTCTAACTTCTATCATATGTTGCAAAAATGTCTAAATACTCTGAATATATGAAAGCAGATCTTTTTTAATCACTTGAACAAACAAGAAATAGAAAAACCAACTCAACCTCCGTTCACAATAAGGTTCCAACTTTGCTTTCGCCTCGGAAAGGTGTCGATGGTTATAAAAGGTACATTGTGAACAATTTCCTGCTAAACACAACTGTGACCGAAGAATAATAAACAGTATGCCTGAGCTCAGTACCTGGCTTAATTTGGTCATATTTCCTAAAAAATATTTAAGATAATAACTGTCAATAAAATATACTCCAGCAAGTGCTATGAGAACATGCATTAACTCATTACTAAGCAAATCTTTGCTTCCTAAGAAGAGACTGCTACTAATTCTTTAACGTGCTTTTAAATTGATGACTACAAAAATAAAATGACAAGTTAACACCGCAAATATTAATTATTTCACCGTAAGCCTTCTGCCGGTCACAAGATGTAAACAAAACAAGTGAAATCTATGTGTGTCATCATTAGTAAAAGTAAATTTTTGATTTGAGCTAGAAATTCATGTAAATTCTTTCCATTATGCTTTTACCTAATTTTATTTCTCACTGTTATGTTTATTTCATTACCGCTTACTTTTAAAAGTAAAACTAGGCTCCCCAGGTAAATCAATGAATTCAAGAACAATATTTCGGTGTACTTTTGATCACAGTTGTTAAAGTAAGTTTTCGAAAATTATTTTTTTAATCGTTGCTTTGGGCGGAGCTAATCGATGAATGTAATAAAGTAATAGTAAAAAAAAATTCATCTAAATGTTTGCGGGGAGAACCAATACCCGTACATGCATAAATAATCTGACCAGAGAAATAAATTAGTTAATTAAATTGGTTGGCGCTGATTACCAGTTTTAAAGAACCGTTATTTCGGCTAGCAGCCAATCTTGGCCATAGGTCACATATCCGCCCAAAGGCTCAGTAGATGATCTGGCTATCTCGCAATTGCCTTGGTCACTTTTATAATCTGAAGAAATACAATTTTCCTTAAAATATTCCAGACATTTGACGACGCATTCCAAGTTGCTTCTGACTCTGATGAGATGATAAGTTATAGAATTACTCAGCGTTGTAGGGTTTCCATTGCTTCTCATGAACATTGGATGATGGCTTTCCACTTGGGCTGTGTACAAATTTATTTTTATAAATTACCAAATTAGGCTTTCAATCGAATCTTTATTTACAAAATAACATGGTATTTTCAACCTTAAATGAGACCTTCAAAAGAAATTATTTTTAAACAATTTATAGTTTACACATAATAAGCATAAATAAATGCCATCATTATAATAAAGCAGAACCTTCTCGTCGTTATTAAGTAACACTGGCGTGGAGAGGACATTTAGCGCCCAGGGCAAAACGCTTATATTTGCTCGTCGCGCAGTTATATGTTATGTAACATATTACCTTATTTACAAAATAACCTGGCCGTGTGCATTCCAGTTTTCATTAATGGGTTCAATATGTAATTCATTAATAATAAATTTAATAATAAAATTTCAATAAAATTCAACAATTCATCGTTGATGCATTGAGCCCTTTGGTAGCCCCTCCTTCGCTATGTCGCCCTTCATTAATAAAACGTTACCACAACAAAATTAACCAACTAATATTGTTAGTATAACATTACTAAAAACAATATAAATTAAATTAAATTTCCTTATAAGCTTAACCTGAAGTGCTGGTAGGCTTTGCAGATGTCGAAAGAGTTGTTGCTTCTGACAATTAATCCATTAATATTGTCAGTATAACATTACTAACAAACAATATCAATTAAATTTCCTCATAGCTTAACCTGAAGTGCTGGTAGGCTTTGCAGATGTTGAAAGAGTGGTTGCTTCTGATACTAAAAAACTTTCATATTACACTAACTTATCAATTTCAAACTAAGTCATTATTGTATTAATCATCATACTTTTTATGGCTGACGCTTCGCTAGAGGTTTGATCATCGCTTCACTCACCGTTAACTTCTGTCATGGTCACATCTAGTTCACAGATGGTCAGATATCCTCCCATATCTACTGCCTGTTGAACGATCAAGTATCTTGCAGGTGATAAGTTGGGATAACAGCCTATAGTAATGGAGCTGGTCGATGGCGTTATAGACTTTCCATAGGTTCCACAAATCCGGTATGAATTCAGACGAGGTGTTACAGCTATAGGCGAACTGTTAGTTACGCCTATCGTGGCATTTATCAGGTTACCGAAAGCATTGAGCTTCGTGTGTACTAAGGAAGATAATTTTTATATATGTTATCAGTGGTTGTGATCATCCTTTAATGTGGTTAAAACAAGCATGTGCATAAATTTTTGATTCCGTTGTATAACTTCGTTATCTATCGAATTATAACTTTTGATATTTTGAAGAATTCCTGTCAACTCGTGAGCGGTTTCGAGACCTGCGTCTTCGTCATTTGAAGTGATAGAATCATTGAACTTCCGTTCAAGAAATCACGAAGAAAGTAGAATGAATTTAAGAATAAATTTAACAATTCATTTAAACACTCAACTAGAAGCACATGCTTATGTTCAGCAGATACAAATACTCAGTCGTCACTGCTCTCCATAGAAAGTAACTATAACTGTTCAAGGTACAAGCTTTGAATTTGCTTAAATGTTTATTTATGATAAAAAATTATTCTATGCACGATGAAATTTTAAAAAAATAAGTAAACTTACTCGCACTGAAGTAACTGAGGGCAATCGTAATGCTTGATACTTTGTACAGTTTGTCCATATCCACTGCAAACCAGCACGTTTCTCCACCCATTGTGTGGTTGCTCGTCATGAAACATTGCTGGTCGGCAGGCTGATTATAATCATATTGTATTTCGTCCACTGCCAGTTCTGGAACCGAGGTAATGGAGAAAAGAGGCAAGCTGCTATAGGCCGTTTTGTTCACCAAGGAATTCTGTGCTTCCGCCAATCTCGATCCTAAAATGATCAGGACTCCAACTTGTAGATAAGCAATATTCGACTTGCCTACTCTGTTTCTTTTTGCACTTGAAATCTGAAACATCTTTCGCATGTTGCAATATTTCTACAGAATTCCAGGAACGAGCGTCGATGGCGCGACTATATTTGGAGCGAATTTGGACAATCGGTCGCATTTTACAGCCAAGTAGTTGTCAAACTTTTGTACGGAAAGGACTGAATCGATAGCCAGCTGACAGGCCCTTGTCCTGGTAAATGATTTTTCAATAAATCATCAAAAATTTTATCCTGAACGTGCAATTATTTTCCGGTGACTTTTCAGCAATGACTCGCATTTCAGTCAAGTTTGTCCAAAGGATTTTAATGAATGAGAACATCAATGTACAAATTTCACTGAATGCGGGATGGGAGGCTAGAAACATCGATGGACTGATAACTGGAAAAGAAAATAATAATATAAAAAATGTGTTTATAAAGCATTTGCCTTATTAAAGTATTTAAAATATTATTAAGAAGATTTATGAAATAGATGGGACTTGTAAGGAGATGAATCACAAATGTTTCTTCAAATATAATATCTGGCATTTAAGCATAATTTATCTCCAAATCAAATAGAAAAAAATCAGGACTCACCTGAAATATAATTCACTGGAAAAGTACCTGCCATCCTGGTACCGAACAATAGGGATCTGTATTTCCGGCAGCCATAAACATTCATCAATGATATCGGATATCCCCTCCACCACTAGCAACAATACTTGAAGCCTTAAACGTAACCACTGGTTACCGTTACTCTGTGGGACATCGCAGTTAACACAAATTTTATCGTAAAACTTCACCGCGGGCTTGTTCCACTCGAAACCCTGACCATTTCACTCCCAGTTTTACAAACCACTAAAGTCTCGGCGATAAATTCTTCGGATCACTCTGCGGGAGCTCCCCCAGCCCGAGTTGATTGGCAGCCAGACTGGGACTCCCACATCGATTTATCACTTTCACGAACTCAATCGAAAGTCGATGTCTCCATGTGGCTACTCACTCATTTGCTGCAAAGTTTCCTCTGATTCTCAAATCCTAACAAACTCGGGAGCGAACCTCGACACTTACGCCTCCGACTTGAACCAATTCAACCATGCAACTATTTCGAATCTCATCTGACACACGAAGATTGCCGAGGTTGTGACAAACCACGCCCTTTAAAACCGTGGCATTCTAGAGCTGGAGGGCGGACTCGACAAACGAAGATTATCGCATACCAAGTAACAGCAACTCCAGACTCAAATCGCGTCCATCATGCTATAACACCGTTATCTCAACTCTACATTGTAATAAGCCGACTGACCCAATACATAAGTAAAGAGTGACTGTCAACCAATGTTACGAGTAGTTTGTTCCGACTTTTGCACCAAAGACACGTGTATGCAAATTAAGCACTCAGTCTTAATGTGGAATCCAATCGTGTCGACGAGAACAACAGGTCGAGGAATGAACATCGAATAGCAGAATCGACGAAACACGAGGAAATGGATACACGGAAAGGCCTGGAGAGAGAGACTTGCGCCCGAAAAGGTGGAAAGCAAAACTGGAACGAAACGATCTGGCAATGAAGCAGTACGAAGGAACTTCTTGAGCCTATCATGGTTCAAGTCTACACATAGGATTCAGATGGTTAAAGTGTGCTCGTGGCCTGGGTGACTGATGTCGTCCTCTGAGCAACGACAGACTTATCCGTCTCTCTGTCCACATATTCAAGATGGTCGAAATCAAATGCATGGAATATTTGCAAACCACGTGAACATCCTAGGCATAAGCACGGGTACAACCAAGCCATACGCACATTCACACGTACGTATGTACTGCACTGCGTACTGCTACATATTTATTTATGCGAGCGACCTCATAGAAACCGTGATGCAGAGATAAACATAGAAAATCTTAGGAAAACATAATTTGCCAATTAGATGGAAATGATCAAAAATTTCTTTCATCTGAGCAACGATGACGACGACGACGATGATGATGGTATCAACTGAAATAGAATGTTGGCACCAACACATCCTGGCCCATCCATCCATCCATCCACAAATTGGATAATTCCCTACATCCACCTCAGGTAATTAGCTTAAAGAAATGAGTTTTTCAATTTATTATCTGAAAAAAAAAACAAGCTCTACACGAGGGGCGCCTTCCTCGGGATTGCTTATCGGCCCGAATGCTCAGTTGGCGTGCTGCGCCCTCTTGTGGAGGGCAGACGCCAAGTCGTTCTGCAACATCATCTTCTTGCTCAACTCCTCGGCAGACTGGGTCGTCCTGAGGCCGTTGACGATGTCTTTGGTCTTGCCGAAGTAAATGTCGTTCAGGGTGTTCCTGATCTTGTTCTCCATTTCCTGCAAATGTCACCAGATGGCGATGTATAATTTAAAGATTACATAAAACCGCCCCATCCTGGATAGTCGAATGCATTCAGAGCTAATGGGTCTTTTTTTTTGCTATGGATGCACTTTTTGCCACAATTACTACGGCATTTTAGCAAACAATTATTTTTTAAAATGGACATTTTATTACTCGAAAGCATGTTATCAAATTGTATTTTAAAATTAATATTAGGAATATTATTCTCAACACTCAACTCAAAGTAACATAAACCCTTCATTATTTTTTGGTAGAACATACATTTGGAAGTCATAAAAATGAAAATAAAGCACAAAAAATTAAAACTAAATCAAACAACCACCAACCTCAACCATTCTGCCGATGTTGGCTATGTGCGGATTAGATTCATTTACGTTGAAGTCATTCTCCGCCTGTTAACATTTAAAAAGCAAGTGGTTAATATTAATCTGATATTAATTTTAAATACTAAATAAATATCTTGAAAACATTTTCTGCCCCTCATAAATCATAAAGCCAGATCAGCTACATCAGAAAATGACTACTACTAGCGTAATTTCCCTTAGAATGACAAAAAACAAACAAAATCCTTTCCAATCAGACAACTGATCATAATTAACTAAATATCTAGGCCATCTCGAGTTATTACATAGCATTGTTAATACATAGGGTCATGCTTCTTATAACATCATCATCATCATCACCTACCTGTCTGGTGAGCGATCCACCTAGGTTCATGGTACCCGAGCCAGCCTTGCTCGTCTGAAGCCACAACATGGCAGTTGAAGTCAGTTTATAGTGAGCTGCTCTGCCACTGGATTTTTCCTGAGGATAAATTTAAAATTATATTTAAATTATATTAGGAGAAATGTTCAGTATCAATGATGATAAACTGATGATAAAGTAACTGATTAGGCAAAAGTAATTAGGAAAAACTTCGAAGTGTTTGATTATCAAATTTTCCATGCTTCAAAACAATGTTTTTGTTTTTAGAAATTATCAGCAAATTATTATTATTCCAACTTACTCAACGCGACTTTGTCACCAACGATAATTGCGACAATTAAGAAACTAAATGCATGAAATTAAAATTTCTAGAACTTATCTCAAATTACATTTATTTTCAGAAATATCACAATCAATGTTTAAGAAATACAAATTATTAAAAAACAATACATTGCCAAAAACAAAAGCATAAATTCACATATAATTATATACACTGCATAAAAAAATTAGGGACTTCTGTTTCAATCTAATTTCAAACAAATGGACCTTAGTAACCTTCCTTAAACAAGACTTAAAAGGAAATGATCAAGAGTCCCAAACAAAGCACTGGTTATTAATAAAAGTTGCACCAAACTCAGGGTCAGGATGTCTTTGTGTTGTGGAAATTCAGTTTGTACCACCAGGTCACCTTCTCATGTCACAAATATTTATGTCAATTATGTGCCAAATAATTAGGTCAGGCAAAATGCAAACAGTGTGCATGATTAAGAAATATGTGGATTTCTCAAGCAATACATAATGATGTTAAATGTAATGAGAAATGAATTTGTATCACCCTTATTGGATAGTTTCTTCATTTTAGTCTTAATAATAATAATAATAACAATGCAATGACAAAATAATCAGTTAGTTAAAGCAATTACATCACAAACACCCTTGATGAAAGGGGATATTTCCCATAGTTATTTTGTGGCAGCCTCAACAGTTATTATAATAAGTGAGATGATCCTACATATCAATTTTCTCAACTTAACTTAAGCCATCTTTCAAATTTTTAGCCTATATTCTTTGACAAGCATTGAAAAACCATGGCATTTTAAATTTATGTGCATTTATATTGTTAATTTATTTGATCATTTGCAAGGGAATATGCTCACGACATGAGAGAAAAGCCAGAACAATGCATTCAGAAAACATGCAAATTGTTTGCTTTCAAGGGTCTCTGGATCTCAAGGGCAAACACTGTGCAATTATTTGACAGGAATTATTTTAGAATCAATTAAAAATAGCTCCATTCACAGTCATAGTGCATACGCCCAAAGGTGCTTGCAATGACACAATTTAGGATAGGATCATAATTGCAATGGCAAGCCTTTAGCTTAACAATGGTTCCAACTAAAAAAAAAACTCCAAGCCATGATTTATAAAAACTAGAAATTAGTAAACAAAAGCTTAAAATTTTCCAATTCTTCCAATTCGTGGTTATTCTAAAAATTTAAAAAGAAAAACACAAAAACATGCATGAAGGCATGAATTTGAATATTTGCAAGAAAAAGCTTATGGGGAAGTTCATATTAGTATTTCAATGAATAATTCATGAATTTAATGAGAAGTGCCTAGAATAATTACAACCCAAAGTCATAAGAACCTCCTACATTCTGCAGGTGAATATCTGATTAGTTCATTAAACATAAGCAAATGTTTTCATAATGCGATCAATCAGGTTTGGATCTTTAATTTTTTTTAAATTTAATTGATTTAATTTGAATCATTTTTGTTTTATTTCCAAACATATCAGGTTAATCTTAATTACAAAATTTCTCTTCAAATCAGTGTAGGTACAATAAATAAACAAATTCAGTCACCATTATTAATTAAATCACTTCAAACTATTGAGCTATGCAAATAATCACAAGTACAAGGATAATTTTAAACAAATATTTCTAGAGTTCAAAGATAGGCAAAAGTTACTGCTTAAAAAGTTGACTAAATACAAACCTGGACTTCAACGACATGGATAGAATCCCAGCATCCCTTGATCTTGTTGGACCCGTCGCCAGCCTTCTTTATGAGGATGACCCCAGCAAACCCATGGTCCAAATCCCACAGGTACACAGAGGATACGCCTCCCTCGTAATACCTTCGGTATTTAAAAAAACAAATCACTATTTACTTTAGAAGTCATTATTTGTAAATTTTATTTATTCTGAACTGAAAGTGCATATTAAAGTAAGACAATGACACTAGAGTCATTCAGATTTTTAGTTTAGATATATTTTTTATTCATTTAATATTTCCATATTTATTTAGTATCATTTTAATCATAAATTCTGATAAAAACAAAATAAAACTTGTCAAGTGTAATGTTATACAAATAAATGGATATTGATATCCAAGTTTGATCCAACCGATACATAGATCACTGAAATTTGTGATTGTGGGGCTTATTGGGTGAACAGATCAGAATAAGCTTCCTTCATCTCAGTCCAAATCAGCCTCTCAATTAATAATAACAAAACAAGAAGTGTTGGCATATTGCCAACTGGTGAGATAAACAAGTTTGAAAGCCAGCCAATCATAATTTTGAAGGAGGGAAAGTCAATTGGATGATGGGCTATCATTGTAGGACTCTTAACAAACAAGAGGCAAACAAAGTGAGGAGTGTAAAAATATCATAATAGCAAAAGTAATAAATGAAGTACTTAATATAATAAACACAATCATAATTCAAGCAATGCATTAGTAATGCTCATGTAAATCTGATTCAGAAGACAGGAATTGCAAGCCCTCATGACTGATCAAGTCTTTGGCTCATCCATAATAAATATAATTTATACATAATTATACAAAATAAATTTTACAGTATTCCTCCCTGAAGGTGTCTTTGGCAGTTCAGACAAGATTTTAAATGTGGTGCAAGGCAGGAAGGCAACTATGTGAGCTGACTTGCATGCCTAGTAATTACTACATCAGAAACTCATTGATGTTACATTGTGCAATATTGACAATACGATGGTCCTATGGAGCAGTTCAATTATATAATTAATTAATCTAATTATTTGAAATGACTTAATTTATGATATGAAGAACAAAAAGAAAAGTCAGCACGTCTATCGATGCAGCTCTGAAGAACAACGGAGTTGCTTCACAAATACCCATCCACTCATATCAAGTCACCCCACCTGCAACAACTTGAAAACAATTTCAATCATAAATTGTTCACTAAACTCAACATCAGATGATCAGATGACTGTTAGGATGAGGATCCACACAGTCACACATTCATTTGCACAAACTAATTTGAACCAGACATTTTTGACCCAGACTCAACCAGGAGAGATGAGTGCTTTCACACAGATAAAAGTCAAATCTTTCAATTTAATTCCAATTTAATTTACTGCAATGATTACTATTACGGAGACATTTTTCATTTTTTGTCTGACATTGGCTAATTTTCTGCCAGAAATTTTATGTTAAAATAAAGACTGTCCTAACTGACTGTAAGTGGAAGTAATACATCTTATAAGATTGACAGACCAAGATAATAATGAATTTAAAAACTAGTGGTTCCAATAGCAGAAAAGATATTCAACTTTGAGGGTTCATCGTCCTTTGTTTACATTTTCAGGTTAATAAAACAATTTGAGAAAAAAAAATTTTTATTGCTATTTTTATATTATTATTATTATTTAGTAAAAGAAAGAAAGTTAATGAATGAAAGCAAGGAAGATGCTAGAACTTCGCTTCATTAAAAAAGGTCTGCATTTAAAGTAACAGGAAGTTATCTAGTTACATCAGCACAAGCATCACAAGCACATCACCACTGAGTACAATTACCAGCTAACAACTCATAAACTCATTAAACATTTAAATATTAAATTAATTATTCATTAGATCTTCTAATTAAAAACTTTCCAATGTAATAAATGTTATTATAAATTATAAACAAATAGTGATAAATGCATTTGTTTTGACACAACGAATTATTCATTTATATTAAATGAATTATTATGTTATTTATTCATATTATAAAAAATTAATAAAATCAATCATTCATATTAAAGGAAATTATTATGTTATCAAGAAGATATTCATTGGCAGATGTAATTCCGTCCCATTAAAAAAAATTACCCAACTCAATGCATTATTTTAAGCTTTAAATTTAAATTATCTTCTTCATCATCACCACTTGAGCATCATATCAACTTCTAAGCTCATTCATTTATATATTTATTTACAGAATGAAAACACATTCTACTATAAATATTTTACATTTAAATTTAAATTGATTTTTCCACTCGAGCAGAACTAACATGTCTCTGTACTGATCGAAGGCATTGTTAGCTTCGATCTCCAGCTTCCTCAGTCTCTCTGAAGGCATGGCACCGTCTTCCAATGGAGGTTCATACTGGTTGGTCCACGGTGATCTGATGTGTCGGAAAACAAATTCATTAATAAACAGATTTATATTTATATGTTTATATTTACTCCTTTGTAACAATTTTGAATACAAAAATATTTCATTTGTTAAAATTCAATGCAATGTGTGACAAACTTTATTATCGCCAGAGATTATATTATTTAATAAGAGATTGTTATTATTTACTACAACTGAGTCTATCAATGAATTGAAAGAATACAAAGTGATAAAGTCACTTGATAAAGTAAAATAACATATGGTTAACGTAAATTTATTAACGACATTTAAGCTATCATTAAAAACTTCTTATTGTGATCTTCGAAATGTTTTTGGAGAAGCTTTAAAGCAAAACTGATTACAATGTTTTCAATTTAAAAAAAAAAAATACAAATTAATAACCAATCATCACCAAGGAAGATAATATTAAATAAAACAAAAGTAAAGGAATGAACCATTTAATTGCTTGGCAGTGAATTAATTAATTTTCAATATTTTTTATAAAAATATTCCACAAGGCCTAAGTCACCACAAAGAAATATAAAAGCTAGAAAATGAGAACAACTTAGCATTCATCAGTGCACCATCCATTGAAATTGTTCTCAAAGATATCTCTCAATTTTGTCATTTTATGAAGAATGAAAAATGAAGGAAAAATCCCATCAAAAGTTTTTATATAACAACTCCCAGCTAATCTTAATAACATGATTGCCATCACTCTGTCCGAATTACTTCTCCTTATTTTGACAAGCACAACAAAATTTCCCACATAGAACAATTACAATCGCAGCAAGGAATTCCAAATAATTACGGTTCTATGCAAAAGGGCGACAAACGAGTTAGTAAATCTTAAGTAACGTTTTTATTATCCACAGCCAGAATCTTTGTGATCAAGAAGCTAAGTATTTGAATAAAATATTATAACAAAGTCATGGGAATTGAGCAAAGCCAATAATGGTTCAATAAGATCAATTATTATTAAATATAATAAAATTTTCATTATCAAATGAAGAGAAACATATTAGCTTGAAGTGTAGTCTAAAAGGTCAGCATTTGTATCCATGTTTGGTGAGTTGTTAATCAAACTCAATTAAAACCTGATAACTTCAACTGAAACATTCTGTTACATTCAGCACATTTGCACTAATCCAAAAGATGTCTAATGCTTTCATATGAATATCGATGAATCCGTCTTCAAAAAGCATCAATTTGATAATGCAGCAAGTGCAAAGACAATTTTAAGCGATTAAAAATGTTGCAATTCTTCAACGGCGACGTTTCAAAGTCGATAACCAACCTATAAGAGTCGCCATCCCTGTTGTAATCACAGAGCAAGTAATCCTTTCCTGCCTCTTTGTCAGTCACAATTTTGAGAGGCTGGTCTACTGATGATAATAAATCTTCACATAGACGTGGCACCTACAAAGTTAATTCCAGACTTGTAATATTTTTATTTCAAAAGTACCTTACTTACTCAAGCATAAATTCAAGATCTTTACTCGTCTCATCATCACTACGGTAAAAATAGGATAAAATGTTACCGTAACTTAAAGTCTCTCTAGCAATAGTCAATCGTATGCATGAGAATATCATTTGCGGACAAATTTATTGAAAGCAAAATCATTTCTCAAGAGCATAAGATGTTGGGTCCAAAAGTGTTTTCAAATCAACAAACTATTTCCATCCTAGTTAATGCAATGAAATAATTGATCATTTGCAATTGAAGACTTACTAGATCAATAAGGTCGGACAAGTTTTTTTCTATTTTTTGTGGAGGCAACCTTCGCATTAAGTCCAAAGCACAATCTAGTTGGTGTTCCATGACTCGGTATGAAGAACTTCAGAGTTATAGCTGTTCATAATGATTAGTCAAAATTTAAAAAAAAAACTTCGTTAGAAAATTATCCGATTCTAAAACAAAACACAAAACCTCAAACGATGCTGAACAGCTTACCGATAACAGGAAGAGCAATCGACACACAGGTGGAGCGTCAACAAGGCGAATATTCTGTCCCTATTTAACAGTTTATTTCGACGAATTTAATCTCCAGAACCTTTCGAACAAAGTTTGACTCAAAAATGGTAAATAGAACAATTAGACGGCAATGACTAAAAACGAGCACAGAGTAACTAGGATGTGATAGCCCACTGACCAATCACAACGCACGGGGATCTTCAGATTACAATGAAATTTCTTTAAAAGGCAATTTTAGTCGACACGTTCATGATTCATTTAAGTCTTTTATAAAATAATTTTTTATATCAATTCAGTTTATTAGTATTATCTCAAATAAAATTACTTTCTGGTAAATGTTTTAACAGGTTAACGATATTCAAAGCAGTTTCCACTGAAAACAAATTTCATTCTAACTAAATATTATTGTGATTCAAATAAATATTTAAAAAATTGTCGATACTCTAGAAACTTTTTCTGTTAAGACTGAGTAGATCGCGAGACTTTATTTTACTATTTTTGGATAACTAATTAAGAGAGATGTAACCATAACTCAAGATTTATAGAAAAGTTAAATACAGTTATACTTTGCAATAAAGAAATTTTGTTGTATACTTTATTATTAATTTATTCAAAAATAAACAAAGGGGTTTACGTGCGGCAGTTTAAAGTGGTTTTTTATTTATAAAATCAACTCCCAACTGGTGTGTGCAAAGAAAACAGAATCATTCAGCATTGGTTAAGATCGAGTTCGAATATCAATGCATTACAGTGGGAGACAATTTCATTCAGGTATCAAGGCAATGACCCCTTCCCGGAAAATACAAATCAAGCATAAATAAACTTGGAGTACATCTTTTATTAAATTTAGAATTTAAAATACTTTAACCACCAGTGGCCCAAGGTAAAAAAACTTCAATTATCAGCCAAGAGAACAAGTGTACCAAAACACATTAGTTGTTACTAAGCGACATCCGAAAGTGTCATTAAAAATATTTTCCAAGTACAGGTTCGGTGAAAATAAAAATATACTTTTCATTAAACAATTATTAAACAGTGCCTTGCAGCAGTGTTTAGAAACATGGAACCTCTGAAATGAATAGTGCAGAAGGTATTCTCGACTACCATCGTCCAGACGTTGTCGCAGAATCTATAGCCCTTCATATTGCCTTTGAAAGAAATGCTTTTCTTGGCACCCTTTTCTATGGCTTTGTTCGCGGCCTTGTCAAACTTTTCGACGATTTTCATGGCCAAATCCGCCGACATCTGACCACTTAGAATCAGTTCGTCGATAGTTTCGACGAGGCTTTTGCACAGAGTCGTATTTCGATACAATTTCTCACTCATGCTGACAATTACGTGCTTCGGTGCGATAGGAATAGTGCGCTGCTCAGATTTCGACCCGTCACGAGGCTCACTTTGGCAATAATGACGAGTAGAACCGAACTCTCTACTTATATAGATTCTGGCAGCCACCCAATTTGCATATGCTACTGTGCGCTATTGTTTGGCGCACGCGTGCTATTGTTTAGAGCGCGCCTGCTACAGCCCCGGAGCGCCAGTGTCACGTGATGCGTTTATTTTATTTTTATTAATTACTTAAGCGAATATCTATTTTTGAGGATTTATTTTCATCTATTGCGTCCAATAAAACGCGATTTTTTATTTTATTTAATACCCATCCTAATTTTGTTTTTAATTTTACGACTTGCGAATATCTATTTTTGAGGTTTTACTAACACCTATTTCATCTACTTAAATTCTAAATGCTAATTTTTTTATGCCCTTTCGAATAGGGGCGATTTTTCTTATATCTACGCGAATCGCATCACTGCTTTGCGTCGTACGCGACGATTTTGACTTTGTCGACGTGAGCGACACTGTTATTCTCCCTAAATTCTGCATTCTCGACTACCATCGTCCAGACGTTGTCGCAGAATCTATAGCCCTTCATATTGCCTTTGAAAGAAATGCTTTTCTTGGCACCCTTTTCTATGGCTTTGTTCGCGGCCTTGTCAAACTTTTCGACGATTTTCATGGCCAAATCCGCCGACATCTGACCACTTAGAATCAGTTCGTCGATAGTTTCGACGAGGCTTTTGCACAGAGTCGTATTTCGATACAATTTCTCACTCATGCTGACAATTACGTGCTTCGGTGCGATAGGAATAGTGCGCTGCTCAGATTTCGACCCGTCACGAGGCTCACTTTGGCAATAATGACGAGTAGAACCGAACTCTCTACTTATATAGATTCTGGCAGCCACCCAATTTGCATATGCTACTGTGCGCTATTGTTTGGCGCACGCGTGCTATTGTTTAGAGCGCGCCTGCTACAGCCCCGGAGCGCCAGTGTCACGTGATGCGTTTATTTTATTTTTATTAATTACTTAAGCGAATATCTATTTTTGAGGATTTATTTTCATCTATTGCGTCCAATAAAACGCGATTTTTTATTTTATTTTATGCCCATCCTAATTTTTTTTTAATTTTACGACTTGCGAATATCTATTTTTGAGGTTTCATTTACACCTATTTCATCTACTAAAATTCTAAATGTTAAATTTATTTTTATTTTATGCTCTTTCGAATAGGGGCGATTTTTCTTATATCTACGCGAATCGCATCACTGCTTTGCGTCGTACGCGACGATTTTGACTTTGTCGACGTGAGCGACACTGTTATTCTCCCTAAATTCTGCATTCTCGACTACCATCGTCCAGACGTTGTCGCAGAATCTATAGCCCTTCATATTGCCTTTGAAAGAAATGCTTTTCTTGGCACCCTTTTCTATGGCTTTGTTCGCGGCCTCGTCAAACTTTTCGACGATTTTCATGGCCAAATCCGCCGACATCTGACCACTTAGAATCAGTTCGTCGATAGTTTCGACGAGGCTTTTGCACAGAGTCGTATTTCGATACAATTTCTCACTCATGCTGACAATTACGTGCTTCGGTGCGATAGGAATAGTGCGCTGCTCAGATTTCGACCCGTCACGAGGCTCACTTTGGCAATAATGACGAGTAGAACCGAACTCTCTACTTATATAGATTCTGGTAGCCACCCAATTTGCATATGCTACTGTGCGCTATTGTTTGGCGCACGCGTGCTATTGTTTAGAGCGCGCCTGCTACAGCCCCGGAGCGCCAGTGTCACGTGATGCGTTTATTTTATTTTTATTAATTACTTAAGCGAATATCTATTTTTGAGGATTTATTTTCATCTATTGCGTCCAATAAAACGCGATTTTTTATTTTATTTTATGCCCATCCTAATTTTTTTTTAATTTTACGACTTGCGAATATCTATTTTTGAGGTTTCATTTACACCTATTTCATCTACTAAAATTCTAAATGTTAAATTTATTTTTATTTTATGCTCTTTCGAATAGGGGCGATTTTTCTTATATCTACGCGAATCGCATCACTGCTTTGCGTCGTACGCGACGATTTTGACTTTGTCGACGTGAGCGACACTGTTATTCTCCCTAAATTCTGCATTCTCGACTACCATCGTCCAGACGTTGTCGCAGAATCTATAGCCCTTCATATTGCCTTTGAAAGAAATGCTTTTCTTGGCACCCTTTTCTATGGCTTTGTTCGCGGCCTTGTCAAACTTTTCGACGATTTTCATGGCCAAATCCGCCGACATCTGACCACTTAGAATCAGTTCGTCGATAGTTTCGACGAGGCTTTTGCACAGAGTCGTATTTCGATACAATTTCTCACTCATGCTGACAATTACGTGCTTCGGTGCGATAGGAATAGTGCGCTGCTCAGATTTCGACCCGTCACGAGGCTCACTTTGGCAATAATGACGAGTAGAACCGAACCCTCTACTTATATAGATTCTGGCAGCCACCCAATTTGCATATGCTACTGTGCGCTATTGTTTGGCGCACGCGTGCTATTGTTTAGAGCGCGCCTGCTACAGCCCCGGAGCGCCAGTGTCACGTGATGCGTTTATTTCATTTTTATTAATTACTTAAGCGAATATCTATTTT
Source organism: Hirudinaria manillensis (assembly GCA_034509925.1). Lineage (NCBI taxonomy): Eukaryota > Metazoa > Annelida > Clitellata > Hirudinida > Hirudinidae > Hirudinaria > Hirudinaria manillensis. The sequence continues at coordinate 7,860,696 of CM067527.1, forward strand.
TGAAGATTTATTTTCATCTATTGCGTCCAATAAAACGCGATTTTTTATTTTATGCCCATCCTAATTTTTTTTTTTAATTTTACGACTTGCGAATATCTATTTTTGAGGTTTTATTTACACCTATTTCATCTACTAAAATTCTAAATGCTAATTTTTTTATGCCCTTCGAATAGGGGCGATTTTTCTTATATCTACGCGAATCGCATCACTGCTTTGCGTCGTACGCGACGATTTTGACTTTGTCGACGTGAGCGACACTGTTATTCTCCCTAAATTCTGCATTCTCGACTACCATCGTCCAGACGTTGTCGCAGAATCTATAGCCCTTCATATTGCCTTTGAAAGAAATGCTTTTCTTGGCACCCTTTTCTATGGCTTTGTTCGCGGCCTTGTCAAACTTTTCGACGATTTTCATGGCCAAATCCGCCGACATCTGACCACTTAGAATCAGTTCGTCGATAGTTTCGACGAGGCTTTTGCACAGAGTCGTATTTCGATACAATTTCTCACTCATGCTGACAATTACGTGCTTCGGTGCGATAGGAATAGTGCGCTGCTCAGATTTCGACCCGTCACGAGGCTCACTTTGGCAATAATGACGAGTAGAACCGAACTCTCTACTTATATAGATTCTGGCAGCCACCCAATTTGCATATGCTACTGTGCGCTATTGTTTGGCGCACGCGTGCTATTGTTTAGAGCGCGCCTGCTACAGCCCCGGAGCGCCAGTGTCACGTGATGCGTTTATTTTATTTTTATTAATTACTTAAGCGAATATCTATTTTTGAAGATTTATTTTCATATATTGCGTCCAATAAAACGCGATTTTTTATTTTATGCCCATCCTAATTTTTTTTAATTTTACGACTTGCGAATATCTATTTTTGAGGTTTTATTTACACCTATTTCATCTACTAAAATTCTAAATGCTAATTTTTTTATGCCCTTTCGAATAGGGGCGATTTTTCTTATATCTACGCGAATCGCATCACTGCTTTGCGTCGTACGCGACGATTTTGACTTTGTCGACGTGAGCGACACTGTTATTCTCCCTAAATTCTGCATTCTCGACTACCATCGTCCAGACGTTGTCGCAGAATCTATAGCCCTTCATATTGCCTTTGAAAGAAATGCTTTTCTTGGCACCCTTTTCTATGGCTTTGTTCGCGGCCTTGTCAAACTTTTCGACGATTTTCATGGCCAAATCCGCCGACATCTGACCACTTAGAATCAGTTCGTCGATAGTTTCGACGAGGCTTTTGCACAGAGTCGTATTTCGATACAATTTCTCACTCATGCTGACAATTACGTGCTTCGGTGCGATAGGAATAGTGCGCTGCTCAGATTTCGACCCGTCACGAGGCTCACTTTGGCAATAATGACGAGTAGAACCGAACCCTCTACTTATATAGATTCTGGCAGCCACCCAATTTGCATATGCTACTGTGCGCTATTGTTTGGCGCACGCGTGCTATTGTTTAGAGCGCGCCTGCTACAGCCCCGGAGCGCCAGTGTCACGTGATGCGTTTATTTCATTTTTATTAATTACTTAAGCGAATATCTATTTTTGAAGATTTATTTTCATCTATTGCGTCCAATAAAACGCGATTTTTTATTTTATGCCCATCCTAATTTTTTTTTTAATTTTACGACTTGCGAATATCTATTTTTGAGGTTTTATTTACACCTATTTCATCTACTAAAATTCTAAATGCTAATTTTTTTATGCCCTTTCGAATAGGGGCGATTTTTCTTATATCTACGCGAATCGCATCACTGCTTTGCGTCGTACGCGACGATTTTGACTTTGTCGACGTGAGCGACACTGTTATTCTCCCTAAATTCTGCATTCTCGACTACCATCGTCCAGACGTTGTCGCAGAATCTATAGCCCTTCATATTGCCTTTGAAAGAAATGCTTTTCTTGGCACCCTTTTCTATGGCTTTGTTCGCGGCCTTGTCAAACTTTTCGACGATTTTCATGGCCAAATCCGCCGACATCTGACCACTTAGAATCAGTTCGTCGATAGTTTCGACGAGGCTTTTGCACAGAGTCGTATTTCGATACAATTTCTCACTCATGCTGACAATTACGTGCTTCGGTGCGATAGGAATAGTGCGCTGCTCAGATTTCGACCCGTCACGAGGCTCACTTTGGCAATAATGACGAGTAGAACCGAACTCTCTACTTATATAGATTCTGGCAGCCACCCAATTTGCATATGCTACTGTGCGCTATTGTTTGGCGCACGCGTGCTATTGTTTAGAGCGCGCCTGCTACAGCCCCGGAGCGCCAGTGTCACGTGATGCGTTTATTTTATTTTTATTAATTACTTAAGCGAATATCTATTTTTGGGGATTTATTTTCATCTATTGCGTCCAATAAAACGCGATTTTTTATTTTATTTTATGCCCATCCTAATTTTTTTTAATTTTACGACTTGCGAATATCTATTTTTGAGGTTTTACTAACACCTATTTCATCTACTAAAATTCTAAATGCTAATTTTTTTATGCCCTTTCGAATAGGGGCGATTTTTCTTATATCTACGCGAATCGCATCACTGCTTTGCGTCGTACGCGACGATTTTGACTTTGTCGACGTGAGCGACACTGTTATTCTCCCTAAATTCTGCATTCTCGACTACCATCGTCCAGACGTTGTCGCAGAATCTATAGCCCTTCATATTGCCTTTGAAAGAAATGCTTTTCTTGGCACCCTTTTCTATGGCTTTGTTCGCGGCCTTGTCAAACTTTTCGACGATTTTCATGGCCAAATCCGCCGACATCTGACCACTTAGAATCAGTTCGTCGATAGTTTCGACGAGGCTTTTGCACAGAGTCGTATTTCGATACAATTTCTCACTCATGCTGACAATTACGTGCTTCGGTGCGATAGGAATAGTGCGCTGCTCAGATTTCGACCCGTCACGAGGCTCACTTTGGCAATAATGACGAGTAGAACCGAACTCTCTACTTATATAGATTCTGGCAGCCACCCAATTTGCATATGCTACTGTGCGCTATTGTTTGGCGCACGCGTGCTATTGTTTAGAGCGCGCCTGCTACAGCCCCGGAGCGCCAGTGTCACGTGATGCGTTTATTTTATTTTTATTAATTACTTAAGCGAATATCTATTTTTGAGGATTTATTTTCATCTATTGCGTCCAATAAAACGCGATTTTTTTTTTTATTTTATGCCCATCCTAATTTTTTTTTAATTTTACGACTTGCGAATATCTATTTTTGAGGTTTTATTTACACCTATTTCATCTACTAAAATTCTAAATGCTAATTTTTTTATGCCCTTTCGAATAGGGGCGATTTTTCTTATATCTACGCGAATCGCATCACTGCTTTGCGTCGTACGCGACGATTTTGACTTTGTCGACGTGAGCGACACTGTTATTCTCCCTAAATTCTGCATTCTCGACTACCATCGTCCAGACGTTGTCGCAGAATCTATAGCCCTTCATATTGCCTTTGAAAGAAATGCTTTTCTTGGCACCCTTTTCTATGGCTTTGTTCGCGGCCTTGTCAAACTTTTCGACGATTTTCATGGCCAAATCCGCCGACATCTGACCACTTAGAATCAGTTCGTCGATAGTTTCGACGAGGCTTTTGCACAGAGTCGTATTTCGATACAATTTCTCACTCATGCTGACAATTACGTGCTTCGGTGCGATAGGAATAGTGCGCTGCTCAGATTTCGACCCGTCACGAGGCTCACTTTGGCAATAATGACGAGTAGAACCGAACTCTCTACTTATATAGATTCTGGCAGCCACCCAATTTGCATATGCTACTGTGCGCTATTGTTTGGCGCACGCGTGCTATTGTTTAGAGCGCGCCTGCTACAGCCCCGGAGCGCCAGTGTCACGTGATGCCTTTATTTTATTTTTATTAATTACTTAAGCGAATATCTATTTTTGAAGATTTATTTTCATCTATTGCGTCCAATAAAACGCGATTTTTTATTTTATGCCCATCCTAATTTTTTTTTTAATTTTACGACTTGCGAATATCTATTTTTGAGGTTTTATTTACACCTATTTCATCTACTTAAATTCTAAATGCTAATTTTTTTATGCCCTTTCGAATAGGGGCGATTTTTCTTATATCTACGCGAATCGCATCACTGCTTTGCGTCGTACGCGACGATTTTGACTTTGTCGACGTGAGCGACACTGTTATTCTCCCTAAATTCTGCATTCTCGACTACCATCGTCCAGACGTTGTCGCAGAATCTATAGCCCTTCATATTGCCTTTGAAAGAAATGCTTTTCTTGGCACCCTTTTCTATGGCTTTGTTCGCGGCCTTGTCAAACTTTTCGACGATTTTCATGGCCAAATCCGCCGACATCTGACCACTTAGAATCAGTTCGTCGATAGTTTCGACGAGGCTTTTGCACAGAGTCGTATTTCGATACAATTTCTCACTCATGCTGACAATTACGTGCTTCGGTGCGATAGGAATAGTGCGCTGCTCAGATTTCGACCCGTCACGAGGCTCACTTTGGCAATAATGACGAGTAGAACCGAACTCTCTACTTATATAGATTCTGGCAGCCACCCAATTTGCATATGCTACTGTGCGCTATTGTTTGGCGCACGCGTGCTATTGTTTAGAGCGCGCCTGCTACAGCCCCGGAGCGCCAGTGTCACGTGATGCGTTTATTTTATTTTTATTAATTACTTAAGCGAATATCTATTTTTGAGGATTTATTTTCATCTATTGCGTCCAATAAAACGCGATTTTTTATTTTATTTTATGCCCATCCTAATTTTTTTTTAATTTTACGACTTGCGAATATCTATTTTTGAGGTTTTACTAACACCTATTTCATCTACTAAAATTCTAAATGTTAATTTTATTTTTATTTTATGCCCTTTCGAATAGGGGCGATTTTTCTTATATCTACGCGAATCGCATCACTGCTTTGCGTCGTACGCGACGATTTTGACTTTGTCGACGTGAGCGACACTGTTATTCTCCCTAAATTCTGCATTCTCGACTACCATCGTCCAGACGTTGTCGCAGAATCTATAGCCCTTCATATTGCCTTTGAAAGAAATGCTTTTCTTGGCACCCTTTTCTATGGCTTTGTTCGCGGCCTTGTCAAACTTTTCGACGATTTTCATGGCCAAATCCGCCGACATCTGACCACTTAGAATCAGTTCGTCGATAGTTTCGACGAGGCTTTTGCACAGAGTCGTATTTCGATACAATTTCTCACTCATGCTGACAATTACGTGCTTCGGTGCGATAGGAATAGTGCGCTGCTCAGATTTCGACCCGTCACGAGGCTCACTTTGGCAATAATGACGAGTAGAACCGAACTCTCTACTTATATAGATTCTGGCAGCCACCCAATTTGCATATGCTACTGTGCGCTATTGTTTGGCGCACGCGTGCTATTGTTTAGAGCGCGCCTGCTACAGCCCCGGAGCGCCAGTGTCACGTGATGCCTTTATTTTATTTTTATTAATTACTTAAGCGAATATCTATTTTTGAAGATTTATTTTCATCTATTGCGTCCAATAAAACGCGATTTTTTATTTTATGCCCATCCTAATTTTTTTTTTAATTTTTCGACTTGCGAATATCTATTTTTGAGGTTTTATTTACACCTATTTCATCTACTTAAATTCTAAATGCTAATTTTTTTATGCCCTTTCGAATAGGGGCGATTTTTCTTATATCTACGCGAATCGCATCACTGCTTTGCGTCGTACGCGACGATTTTGACTTTGTCGACGTGAGCGACACTGTTATTCTCCCTAAATTCTGCATTCTCGACTACCATCGTCCAGACGTTGTCGCAGAATCTATAGCCCTTCATATTGCCTTTGAAAGAAATGCTTTTCTTGGCACCCTTTTCTATGGCTTTGTTCGCGGCCTTGTCAAACTTTTCGACGATTTTCATGGCCAAATCCGCCGACATCTGACCACTTAGAATCAGTTCGTCGATAGTTTCGACGAGGCTTTTGCACAGAGTCGTATTTCGATACAATTTCTCACTCATGCTGACAATTACGTGCTTCGGTGCGATAGGAATAGTGCGCTGCTCAGATTTCGACCCGTCACGAGGCTCACTTTGGCAATAATGACGAGTAGAACCGAACTCTCTACTTATATAGATTCTGGCAGCCACCCAATTTGCATATGCTACTGTGCGCTATTGTTTGGCGCACGCGTGCTATTGTTTAGAGCGCGCCTGCTACAGCCCCGGAGCGCCAGTGTCACGTGATGCCTTTATTTTATTTTTATTAATTACTTAAGCGAATATCTATTTTTGAAGATTTATTTTCATCTATTGCGTCCAATAAAACGCGATTTTTTATTTTATTTAATACCCATCCTAATTTTGTTTTTAATTTTACGACTTGCGAATATCTATTTTTGAGGTTTTATTTACACCTATTTCATCTACTTAAATTCTAAATGCTAATTTTTTTATGCCCTTTCGAATAGGGGCGATTTTTCTTATATCTACGCGAATCGCATCACTGCTTTGCGTCGTACGCGACGATTTTGACTTTGTCGACGTGAGCGACACTGTTATTCTCCCTAAATTCTGCATTCTCGACTACCATCGTCCAGACGTTGTCGCAGAATCTATAGCCCTTCATATTGCCTTTGAAAGAAATGCTTTTCTTGGCACCCTTTTCTATGGCTTTGTTCGCGGCCTTGTCAAACTTTTCGACGATTTTCATGGCCAAATCCGCCGACATCTGACCACTTAGAATCAGTTCGTCGATAGTTTCGACGAGGCTTTTGCACAGAGTCGTATTTCGATACAATTTCTCACTCATGCTGACAATTACGTGCTTCGGTGCGATAGGAATAGTGCGCTGCTCAGATTTCGACCCGTCACGAGGCTCACTTTGGCAATAATGACGAGTAGAACCGAACTCTCTACTTATATAGATTCTGGCAGCCACCCAATTTGCATATGCTACTGTGCGCTATTGTTTGGCGCACGCGTGCTATTGTTTAGAGCGCGCCTGCTACAGCCCCGGAGCGCCAGTGTCACGTGATGCCTTTATTTTATTTTTATTAATTACTTAAGCGAATATCTATTTTTGAAGATTTATTTTCATCTATTGCGTCCAATAAAACGCGATTTTTTATTTTATGCCCATCCTAATTTTTTTTTTAATTTTACGACTTGCGAATATCTATTTTTGAGGTTTTATTTACACCTATTTCATCTACTTAAATTCTAAATGCTAATTTTTTTATGCTCTTTCGAATAGGGGCGATTTTTCTTATATCTACGCGAATCGCATCACTGCTTTGCGTCGTACGCGACGATTTTGACTTTGTCGACGTGAGCGACACTGTTATTCTCCCTAAATTCTGCATTCTCGACTACCATCGTCCAGACGTTGTCGCAGAATCTATAGCCCTTCATATTGCCTTTGAAAGAAATGCTTTTCTTGGCACCCTTTTCTATGGCTTTGTTCGCGGCCTTGTCAAACTTTTCGACGATTTTCATGGCCAAATCCGCCGACATCTGACCACTTAGAATCAGTTCGTCGATAGTTTCGACGAGGCTTTTGCACAGAGTCGTATTTCGATACAATTTCTCACTCATGCTGACAATTACGTGCTTCGGTGCGATAGGAATAGTGCGCTGCTCAGATTTCGACCCGTCACGAGGCTCACTTTGGCAATAATGACGAGTAGAACCGAACTCTCTACTTATATAGATTCTGGCAGCCACCCAATTTGCATATGCTACTGTGCGCTATTGTTTGGCGCACGCGTGCTATTGTTTAGAGCGCGCCTGCTACAGCCCCGGAGCGCCAGTGTCACGTGATGCCTTTATTTTATTTTTATTAATTACTTAAGCGAATATCTATTTTTGAAGATTTATTTTCATCTATTGCGTCCAATAAAACGCGATTTTTTATTTTATGCCCATCCTAATTTTTTTTTTAATTTTACGACTTGCGAATATCTATTTTTGAGGTTTTATTTACACCTATTTCATCTACTTAAATTCTAAATGCTAATTTTTTTATGCCCTTTCGAATAGGGGCGATTTTTCTTATATCTACGCGAATCGCATCACTGCTTTGCGTCGTACGCGACGATTTTGACTTTGTCGACGTGAGCGACACTGTTATTCTCCCTAAATTCTGCATTCTCGACTACCATCGTCCAGACGTTGTCGCAGAATCTATAGCCCTTCATATTGCCTTTGAAAGAAATGCTTTTCTTGGCACCCTTTTCTATGGCTTTGTTCGCGGCCTTGTCAAACTTTTCGACGATTTTCATGGCCAAATCCGCCGACATCTGACCACTTAGAATCAGTTCGTCGATAGTTTCGACGAGGCTTTTGCACAGAGTCGTATTTCGATACAATTTCTCACTCATGCTGACAATTACGTGCTTCGGTGCGATAGGAATAGTGCGCTGCTCAGATTTCGACCCGTCACGAGGCTCACTTTGGCAATAATGACGAGTAGAACCGAACTCTCTACTTATATAGATTCTGGCAGCCACCCAATTTGCATATGCTACTGTGCGCTATTGTTTGGCGCACGCGTGCTATTGTTTAGAGCGCGCCTGCTACAGCCCCGGAGCGCCAGTGTCACGTGATGCGTTTATTTTATTTTTATTAATTACTTAAGCGAATATCTATTTTTGAGGATTTATTTTCATCTATTGCGTCCAATAAAACGCGATTTTTTATTTTATGCCCATCCTAATTTTTTTTTTAATTTTACGACTTGCGAATATCTATTTTTGAGGTTTTACTAACACCTATTTCATCTACTAAAATTCTAAATGTTAATTTTTTTTTATGCCCTTTCGAATAGGGGCGATTTTTCTTATATCTACGCGAATCGCATCACTGCTTTGCGTCGTACGCGACGATTTTGACTTTGTCGACGTGAGCGACACTGTTATTCTCCCTAAATTCTGCATTCTCGACTACCATCGTCCAGACGTTGTCGCAGAATCTATAGCCCTTCATATTGCCTTTGAAAGAAATGCTTTTCTTGGCACCCTTTTCTATGGCTTTGTTCGCGGCCTTGTCAAACTTTTCGACGATTTTCATGGCCAAATCCGCCGACATCTGACCACTTAGAATCAGTTCGTCGATAGTTTCGACGAGGCTTTTGCACAGAGTCGTATTTCGATACAATTTCTCACTCATGCTGACAATTACGTGCTTCGGTGCGATAGGAATAGTGCGCTGCTCAGATTTCGACCCGTCACGAGGCTCACTTTGGCAATAATGACGAGTAGAACCGAACTCTCTACTTATATAGATTCTGGCAGCCACCCAATTTGCATATGCTACTGTGCGCTATTGTTTGGCGCACGCGTGCTATTGTTTAGAGCGCGCCTGCTACAGCCCCGGAGCGCCAGTGTCACGTGATGCCTTTATTTTATTTTTATTAATTACTTAAGCGAATATCTATTTTTGAAGATTTATTTTCATCTATTGCGTCCAATAAAACGCGATTTTTTATTTTATGCCCATCCTAATTTTTTTTTAATTTTTCGACTTGCGAATATCTATTTTTGAGGTTTTATTTACACCTATTTCATCTACTTAAATTCTAAATGCTAATTTTTTTATGCCCTTTCGAATAGGGGCGATTTTTCTTATATCTACGCGAATCGCATCACTGCTTTGCGTCGTACGCGACGATTTTGACTTTGTCGACGTGAGCGACACTGTTATTCTCCCTAAATTCTGCATTCTCGACTACCATCGTCCAGACGTTGTCGCAGAATCTATAGCCCTTCATATTGCCTTTGAAAGAAATGCTTTTCTTGGCACCCTTTTCTATGGCTTTGTTCGCGGCCTTGTCAAACTTTTCGACGATTTTCATGGCCAAATCCGCCGACATCTGACCACTTAGAATCAGTTCGTCGATAGTTTCGACGAGGCTTTTGCACAGAGTCGTATTTCGATACAATTTCTCACTCATGCTGACAATTACGTGCTTCGGTGCGATAGGAATAGTGCGCTGCTCAGATTTCGACCCGTCACGAGGCTCACTTTGGCAATAATGACGAGTAGAACCGAACTCTCTACTTATATAGATTCTGGTAGCCACCCAATTTGCATATGCTACTGTGCGCTATTGTTTGGCGCACGCGTGCTATTGTTTAGAGCGCGCCTGCTACAGCCCCGGAGCGCCAGTGTCACGTGATGCGTTTATTTTATTTTTATTAATTACTTAAGCGAATATCTATTTTTGAGGATTTATTTTCATCTATTGCGTCCAATAAAACGCGATTTTTTATTTTATTTTATGCCCATCCTAATTTTTTTTTAATTTTATGACTTGCGAATATCTATTTTTGAGGTTTTACTAACACCTATTTCATCTACTTAAATTCTAAATGCTAATTTTTTTATGCCCTTTCGAATAGGGGCGATTTTTCTTATATCTACGCGAATCGCATCACTGCTTTGCGTCGTACGCGACGATTTTGACTTTGTCGACGTGAGCGACACTGTTATTCTCCCTAAATTCTGCATTCTCGACTACCATCGTCCAGACGTTGTCGCAGAATCTATAGCCCTTCATATTGCCTTTGAAAGAAATGCTTTTCTTGGCACCCTTTTCTATGGCTTTGTTCGCGGCCTTGTCAAACTTTTCGACGATTTTCATGGCCAAATCCGCCGACATCTGACCACTTAGAATCAGTTCGTCGATAGTTTCGACGAGGCTTTTGCACAGAGTCGTATTTCGATACAATTTCTCACTCATGCTGACAATTACGTGCTTCGGTGCGATAGGAATAGTGCGCTGCTCAGATTTCGACCCGTCACGAGGCTCACTTTGGCAATAATGACGAGTAGAACCGAACTCTCTACTTATATAGATTCTGGCAGCCACCCAATTTGCATATGCTACTGTGCGCTATTGTTTGGCGCACGCGTGCTATTGTTTAGAGCGCGCCTGCTACAGCCCCGGAGCGCCAGTGTCACGTGATGCGTTTATTTTATTTTTATTAATTACTTAAGCGAATATCTATTTTTGAGGATTTATTTTCATCTATTGCGTCCAATAAAACGCGATTTTTTATTTTATTTTAATGCCCATCCTAATTTTTTTTTAATTTTTCGACTTGCGAATATCTATTTTTGAGGTTTTATTTACACCTATTTCATCTACTTAAATTCTAAATGCTAATTTTTTTATGCCCTTTCGAATAGGGGCGATTTTTCTTATATCTACGCGAATCGCATCACTGCTTTGCGTCGTACGCGACGATTTTGACTTTGTCGACGTGAGCGACACTGTTATTCTCCCTAAATTCTGCATTCTCGACTACCATCGTCCAGACGTTGTCGCAGAATCTATAGCCCTTCATATTGCCTTTGAAAGAAATGCTTTTCTTGGCACCCTTTTCTATGGCTTTGTTCGCGGCCTTGTCAAACTTTTCGACGATTTTCATGGCCAAATCCGCCGACATCTGACCACTTAGAATCAGTTCGTCGATAGTTTCGACGAGGCTTTTGCACAGAGTCGTATTTCGATACAATTTCTCACTCATGCTGACAATTACGTGCTTCGGTGCGATAGGAATAGTGCGCTGCTCAGATTTCGACCCGTCACGAGGCTCACTTTGGCAATAATGACGAGTAGAACCGAACTCTCTACTTATATAGATTCTGGCAGCCACCCAATTTGCATATGCTACTGTGCGCTATTGTTTGGCGCACGCGTGCTATTGTTTAGAGCGCGCCTGCTACAGCCCCGGAGCGCCAGTGTCACGTGATGCCTTTATTTTATTTTTATTAATTACTTAAGCGAATATCTATTTTTGAAGATTTATTTTCATCTATTGCGTCCAATAAAACGCGATTTTTTATTTTATGCCCATCCTAATTTTTTTTTTAATTTTACGACTTGCGAATATCTATTTTTGAGGTTTTATTTACACCTATTTCATCTACTTAAATTCTAAATGCTAATTTTTTTATGCCCTTTCGAATAGGGGCGATTTTTCTTATATCTACGCGAATCGCATCACTGCTTTGCGTCGTACGCGACGATTTTGACTTTGTCGACGTGAGCGACACTGTTATTCTCCCTAAATTCTGCATTCTCGACTACCATCGTCCAGACGTTGTCGCAGAATCTATAGCCCTTCATATTGCCTTTGAAAGAAATGCTTTTCTTGGCACCCTTTTCTATGGCTTTGTTCGCGGCCTTGTCAAACTTTTCGACGATTTTCATGGCCAAATCCGCCGACATCTGACCACTTAGAATCAGTTCGTCGATAGTTTCGACGAGGCTTTTGCACAGAGTCGTATTTCGATACAATTTCTCACTCATGCTGACAATTACGTGCTTCGGTGCGATAGGAATAGTGCGCTGCTCAGATTTCGACCCGTCACGAGGCTCACTTTGGCAATAATGACGAGTAGAACCGAACTCTCTACTTATATAGATTCTGGCAGCCACCCAATTTGCATATGCTACTGTGCGCTATTGTTTGGCGCACGCGTGCTATTGTTTAGAGCGCGCCTGCTACAGCCCCGGAGCGCCAGTGTCACGTGATGCGTTTATTTTATTTTTATTAATTACTTAAGCGAATATCTATTTTTGAGGATTTATTTTCATCTATTGCGTCCAATAAAACGCGATTTTTTATTTTATTTTATGCCCATCCTAATTTTTTTTTAATTTTACGACTTGCGAATATCTATTTTTGAGGTTTTACTAACACCTATTTCATCTACTAAAATTCTAAATGTTAATTTTATTTTTATTTTATGCCCTTTCGAATAGGGGCGATTTTTCTTATATCTACGCGAATCGCATCACTGCTTTGCGTCGTACGCGACGATTTTGACTTTGTCGACGTGAGCGACACTGTTATTCTCCCTAAATTCTGCATTCTCGACTACCATCGTCCAGACGTTGTCGCAGAATCTATAGCCCTTCATATTGCCTTTGAAAGAAATGCTTTTCTTGGCACCCTTTTCTATGGCTTTGTTCGCGGCCTTGTCAAACTTTTCGACGATTTTCATGGCCAAATCCGCCGACATCTGACCACTTAGAATCAGTTCGTCGATAGTTTCGACGAGGCTTTTGCACAGAGTCGTATTTCGATACAATTTCTCACTCATGCTGACAATTACGTGCTTCGGTGCGATAGGAATAGTGCGCTGCTCAGATTTCGACCCGTCACGAGGCTCACTTTGGCAATAATGACGAGTAGAACCGAACTCTCTACTTATATAGATTCTGGCAGCCACCCAATTTGCATATGCTACTGTGCGCTATTGTTTGGCGCACGCGTGCTATTGTTTAGAGCGCGCCTGCTACAGCCCCGGAGCGCCAGTGTCACGTGATGCCTTTATTTTATTTTTATTAATTACTTAAGCGAATATCTATTTTTGAAGATTTATTTTCATCTATTGCGTCCAATAAAACGCGATTTTTTATTTTATGCCCATCCTAATTTTTTTTTTAATTTTTCGACTTGCGAATATCTATTTTTGAGGTTTTATTTACACCTATTTCATCTACTTAAATTCTAAATGCTAATTTTTTTATGCCCTTTCGAATAGGGGCGATTTTTCTTATATCTACGCGAATCGCATCACTGCTTTGCGTCGTACGCGACGATTTTGACTTTGTCGACGTGAGCGACACTGTTATTCTCCCTAAATTCTGCATTCTCGACTACCATCGTCCAGACGTTGTCGCAGAATCTATAGCCCTTCATATTGCCTTTGAAAGAAATGCTTTTCTTGGCACCCTTTTCTATGGCTTTGTTCGCGGCCTTGTCAAACTTTTCGACGATTTTCATGGCCAAATCCGCCGACATCTGACCACTTAGAATCAGTTCGTCGATAGTTTCGACGAGGCTTTTGCACAGAGTCGTATTTCGATACAATTTCTCACTCATGCTGACAATTACGTGCTTCGGTGCGATAGGAATAGTGCGCTGCTCAGATTTCGACCCGTCACGAGGCTCACTTTGGCAATAATGACGAGTAGAACCGAACTCTCTACTTATATAGATTCTGGTAGCCACCCAATTTGCATATGCTACTGTGCGCTATTGTTTGGCGCACGCGTGCTATTGTTTAGAGCGCGCCTGCTACAGCCCCGGAGCGCCAGTGTCACGTGATGCGTTTATTTTATTTTTATTAATTACTTAAGCGAATATCTATTTTTGAGGATTTATTTTCATCTATTGCGTCCAATAAAACGCGATTTTTTATTTTATTTTATGCCCATCCTAATTTTTTTTTAATTTTATGACTTGCGAATATCTATTTTTGAGGTTTTACTAACACCTATTTCATCTACTTAAATTCTAAATGCTAATTTTTTTATGCCCTTTCGAATAGGGGCGATTTTTCTTATATCTACGCGAATCGCATCACTGCTTTGCGTCGTACGCGACGATTTTGACTTTGTCGACGTGAGCGACACTGTTATTCTCCCTAAATTCTGCATTCTCGACTACCATCGTCCAGACGTTGTCGCAGAATCTATAGCCCTTCATATTGCCTTTGAAAGAAATGCTTTTCTTGGCACCCTTTTCTATGGCTTTGTTCGCGGCCTTGTCAAACTTTTCGACGATTTTCATGGCCAAATCCGCCGACATCTGACCACTTAGAATCAGTTCGTCGATAGTTTCGACGAGGCTTTTGCACAGAGTCGTATTTCGATACAATTTCTCACTCATGCTGACAATTACGTGCTTCGGTGCGATAGGAATAGTGCGCTGCTCAGATTTCGACCCGTCACGAGGCTCACTTTGGCAATAATGACGAGTAGAACCGAACTCTCTACTTATATAGATTCTGGCAGCCACCCAATTTGCATATGCTACTGTGCGCTATTGTTTGGCGCACGCGTGCTATTGTTTAGAGCGCGCCTGCTACAGCCCCGGAGCGCCAGTGTCACGTGATGCCTTTATTTTATTTTTATTAATTACTTAAGCGAATATCTATTTTTGAGGATTTATTTTCATCTATTGCGTCCAATAAAACGCGATTTTTTATTTTATGCCCATCCTAATTTTTTTTTTAATTTTTCGACTTGCGAATATCTATTTTTGAGGTTTTATTTACACCTATTTCATCTACTTAAATTCTAAATGCTAATTTTTTTATGCCCTTTCGAATAGGGGCGATTTTTCTTATATCTACGCGAATCGCATCACTGCTTTGCGTCGTACGCGACGATTTTGACTTTGTCGACGTGAGCGACACTGTTATTCTCCCTAAATTCTGCATTCTCGACTACCATCGTCCAGACGTTGTCGCAGAATCTATAGCCCTTCATATTGCCTTTGAAAGAAATGCTTTTCTTGGCACCCTTTTCTATGGCTTTGTTCGCGGCCTTGTCAAACTTTTCGACGATTTTCATGGCCAAATCCGCCGACATCTGACCACTTAGAATCAGTTCGTCGATAGTTTCGACGAGGCTTTTGCACAGAGTCGTATTTCGATACAATTTCTCACTCATGCTGACAATTACGTGCTTCGGTGCGATAGGAATAGTGCGCTGCTCAGATTTCGACCCGTCACGAGGCTCACTTTGGCAATAATGACGAGTAGAACCGAACTCTCTACTTATATAGATTCTGGCAGCCACCCAATTTGCATATGCTACTGTGCGCTATTGTTTGGCGCACGCGTGCTATTGTTTAGAGCGCGCCTGCTACAGCCCCGGAGCGCCAGTGTCACGTGATGCGTTTATTTTATTTTTATTAATTACTTAAGCGAATATCTATTTTTGAAGATTTATTTTCATCTATTGCGTCCAATAAAACGCGATTTTTTATTTTATGCCCATCCTAATTTTTTTTTTAATTTTACGACTTGCGAATATCTATTTTTGAGGTTTTATTTACACCTATTTCATCTACTTAAATTCTAAATGCTAATTTTTTTATGCCCTTTCGAATAGGGGCGATTTTTCTTATATCTACGCGAATCGCATCACTGCTTTGCGTCGTACGCGACGATTTTGACTTTGTCGACGTGAGCGACACTGTTATTCTCCCTAAATTCTGCATTCTCGACTACCATCGTCCAGACGTTGTCGCAGAATCTATAGCCCTTCATATTGCCTTTGAAAGAAATGCTTTTCTTGGCACCCTTTTCTATGGCTTTGTTCGCGGCCTTGTCAAACTTTTCGACGATTTTCATGGCCAAATCCGCCGACATCTGACCACTTAGAATCAGTTCGTCGATAGTTTCGACGAGGCTTTTGCACAGAGTCGTATTTCGATACAATTTCTCACTCATGCTGACAATTACGTGCTTCGGTGCGATAGGAATAGTGCGCTGCTCAGATTTCGACCCGTCACGAGGCTCACTTTGGCAATAATGACGAGTAGAACCGAACTCTCTACTTATATAGATTCTGGCAGCCACCCAATTTGCATATGCTACTGTGCGCTATTGTTTGGCGCACGCGTGCTATTGTTTAGAGCGCGCCTGCTACAGCCCCGGAGCGCCAGTGTCACGTGATGCGTTTATTTTATTTTTATTAATTACTTAAGCGAATATCTATTTTTGAGGATTTATTTTCATCTATTGCGTCCAATAAAACGCGATTTTTTATTTTATGCCCATCCTAATTTTTTTTTTAATTTTACGACTTGCGAATATCTATTTTTGAGGTTTTATTTACACCTATTTCATCTACTTAAATTCTAAATGCTAATTTTTTTATGCCCTTTCGAATAGGGGCGATTTTTCTTATATCTACGCGAATCGCATCACTGCTTTGCGTCGTACGCGACGATTTTGACTTTGTCGACGTGAGCGACACTGTTATTCTCCCTAAATTCTGCATTCTCGACTACCATCGTCCAGACGTTGTCGCAGAATCTATAGCCCTTCATATTGCCTTTGAAAGAAATGCTTTTCTTGGCACCCTTTTCTATAGCTTTGTTCGCGGCCTTGTCAAACTTTTCGACGATTTTCATGGCCAAATCCGCCGACATCTGACCACTTAGAATCAGTTCGTCGATAGTTTCGACGAGGCTTTTGCACAGAGTCGTATTTCGATACAATTTCTCACTCATGCTGACAATTACGTGCTTCGGTGCGATAGGAATAGTGCGCTGCTCAGATTTCGACCCGTCACGAGGCTCACTTTGGCAATAACGACGAGTAGAACCGAACTCTCTACTTATATAGATTCTGGCAGCCACCCAATTTGCATATGCTACTGTGCGCTATTGTTTGGCGCACGCGTGCTATTGTTTAGAGCGCGCCTGCTACAGCCCCGGAGCGCCAGTGTCACGTGATGCGTTTATTTTATTTTTATTAATTACTTAAGCGAATATCTATTTTTGAAGATTTATTTTCATCTATTGCGTCCAATAAAACGCGATTTTTTATTTTATGCCCATCCTAATTTTTTTTTAATTTTACGACTTGCGAATATCTATTTTTGAGGTTTTATTTACACCTATTTCATCTACTAAAATTCTAAATGCTAATTTTTTTATGCCCTTTCGAATAGGGGCGATTTTTCTTATATCTACGCGAATCGCATCACTGCTTTGCGTCGTACGCGACGATTTTGACTTTGTCGACGTGAGCGACACTGTTATTCTCCCTAAATTCTGCATTCTCGACTACCATCGTCCAGACGTTGTCGCAGAATCTATAGCCCTTCATATTGCCTTTGAAAGAAATGCTTTTCTTGGCACCCTTTTCTATGGCTTTGTTCGCGGCCTTGTCAAACTTTTCGACGATTTTCATGGCCAAATCCGCCGACATCTGACCACTTAGAATCAGTTCGTCGATAGTTTCGACGAGGCTTTTGCACAGAGTCGTATTTCGATACAATTTCTCACTCATGCTGACAATTACGTGCTTCGGTGCGATAGGAATAGTGCGCTGCTCAGATTTCGACCCGTCACGAGGCTCACTTTGGCAATAATGACGAGTAGAACCGAACTCTCTACTTATATAGATTCTGGCAGCCACCCAATTTGCATATGCTACTGTGCGCTATTGTTTGGCGCACGCGTGCTATTGTTTAGAGCGCGCCTGCTACAGCCCCGGAGCGCCAGTGTCACGTGATGCCTTTATTTTATTTTTATTAATTACTTAAGCGAATATCTATTTTTGAAGATTTATTTTCATCTATTGCGTCCAATAAAACGCGATTTTTTATTTTATGCCCATCCTAATTTTTTTTTTAATTTTTCGACTTGCGAATATCTATTTTTGAGGTTTTATTTACACCTATTTCATCTACTTAAATTCTAAATGCTAATTTTTTTATGCCCTTTCGAATAGGGGCGATTTTTCTTATATCTACGCGAATCGCATCACTGCTTTGCGTCGTACGCGACGATTTTGACTTTGTCGACGTGAGCGACACTGTTATTCTCCCTAAATTCTGCATTCTCGACTACCATCGTCCAGACGTTGTCGCAGAATCTATAGCCCTTCATATTGCCTTTGAAAGAAATGCTTTTCTTGGCACCCTTTTCTATGGCTTTGTTCGCGGCCTTGTCAAACTTTTCGACGATTTTCATGGCCAAATCCGCCGACATCTGACCACTTAGAATCAGTTCGTCGATAGTTTCGACGAGGCTTTTGCACAGAGTCGTATTTCGATACAATTTCTCACTCATGCTGACAATTACGTGCTTCGGTGCGATAGGAATAGTGCGCTGCTCAGATTTCGACCCGTCACGAGGCTCACTTTGGCAATAATGACGAGTAGAACCGAACTCTCTACTTATATAGATTCTGGCAGCCACCCAATTTGCATATGCTACTGTGCGCTATTGTTTGGCGCACGCGTGCTATTGTTTAGAGCGCGCCTGCTACAGCCCCGGAGCGCCAGTGTCACGTGATGCCTTTATTTTATTTTTATTAATTACTTAAGCGAATATCTATTTTTGAAGATTTATTTTCATCTATTGCGTCCAATAAAACGCGATTTTTTATTTTATGCCCATCCTAATTTTTTTTTAATTTTACGACTTGCGAATATCTATTTTTGAGGTTTTATTTAACCTATTTCATCTACTTAAATTCTAAATGCTAATTTTTTTATGCCCTTTCGAATAGGGGCGATTTTTCTTATATCTACGCGAATCGCATCACTGCTTTGCGTCGTACGCGACGATTTTGACTTTGTCGACGTGAGCGACACTGTTATTCTCCCTAAATTCTGCATTCTCGACTACCATCGTCCAGACGTTGTCGCAGAATCTATAGCCCTTCATATTGCCTTTGAAAGAAATGCTTTTCTTGGCACCCTTTTCTATGGCTTTGTTCGCGGCCTTGTCAAACTTTTCGACGATTTTCATGGCCAAATCCGCCGACATCTGACCACTTAGAATCAGTTCGTCGATAGTTTCGACGAGGCTTTTGCACAGAGTCGTATTTCGATACAATTTCTCACTCATGCTGACAATTACGTGCTTCGGTGCGATAGGAATAGTGCGCTGCTCAGATTTCGACCCGTCACGAGGCTCACTTTGGCAATAATGACGAGTAGAACCGAACTCTCTACTTATATAGATTCTGGCAGCCACCCAATTTGCATATGCTACTGTGCGCTATTGTTTGGCGCACGCGTGCTATTGTTTAGAGCGCGCCTGCTACAGCCCCGGAGCGCCAGTGTCACGTGATGCGTTTATTTTATTTTTATTAATTACTTAAGCGAATATCTATTTTTGAAGATTTATTTTCATCTATTGCGTCCAATAAAACGCGATTTTTTATTTTATGCCCATCCTAATTTTTTTTTAATTTTACGACTTGCGAATATCTATTTTTGAGGTTTTATTTAACCTATTTCATCTACTTAAATTCTAAATGCTAATTTTTTTATGCCCTTTCGAATAGGGGCGATTTTTCTTATATCTACGCGAATCGCATCACTGCTTTGCGTCGTACGCGACGATTTTGACTTTGTCGACGTGAGCGACACTGTTATTCTCCCTAAATTCTGCATTCTCGACTACCATCGTCCAGACGTTGTCGCAGAATCTATAGCCCTTCATATTGCCTTTGAAAGAAATGCTTTTCTTGGCACCCTTTTCTATGGCTTTGTTCGCGGCCTTGTCAAACTTTTCGACGATTTTCATGGCCAAATCCGCCGACATCTGACCACTTAGAATCAGTTCGTCGATAGTTTCGACGAGGCTTTTGCACAGAGTCGTATTTCGATACAATTTCTCACTCATGCTGACAATTACGTGCTTCGGTGCGATAGGAATAGTGCGCTGCTCAGATTTCGACCCGTCACGAGGCTCACTTTGGCAATAATGACGAGTAGAACCGAACTCTCTACTTATATAGATTCTGGCAGCCACCCAATTTGCATATGCTACTGTGCGCTATTGTTTGGCGCACGCGTGCTATTGTTTAGAGCGCGCCTGCTACAGCCCCGGAGCGCCAGTGTCACGTGATGCGTTTATTTTATTTTTATTAATTACTTAAGCGAATATCTATTTTTGAGGATTTATTTTCATCTATTGCGTCCAATAAAACGCGATTTTTTATTTTATTTTATGCCCATCCTAATTTTTTTTTAATTTTACGACTTGCGAATATCTATTTTTGAGGTTTTATTTACACCTATTTCATCTACTAAAATTCTAAATGTTAATTTTATTTTTATTTTATGCCCTTTCGAATAGGGGCGATTTTTCTTATATCTACGCGAATCGCATCACTGCTTTGCGTCGTACGCGACGATTTTGACTTTGTCGACGTGAGCGACACTGTTATTCTCCCTAAATTCTGCATTCTCGACTACCATCGTCCAGACGTTGTCGCAGAATCTATAGCCCTTCATATTGCCTTTGAAAGAAATGCTTTTCTTGGCACCCTTTTCTATGGCTTTGTTCGCGGCCTTGTCAAACTTTTCGACGATTTTCATGGCCAAATCCGCCGACATCTGACCACTTAGAATCAGTTCGTCGATAGTTTCGACGAGGCTTTTGCACAGAGTCGTATTTCGATACAATTTCTCACTCATGCTGACAATTACGTGCTTCGGTGCGATAGGAATAGTGCGCTGCTCAGATTTCGACCCGTCACGAGGCTCACTTTGGCAATAATGACGAGTAGAACCGAACTCTCTACTTATATAGATTCTGGCAGCCACCCAATTTGCATATGCTACTGTGCGCTATTGTTTGGCGCACGCGTGCTATTGTTTAGAGCGCGCCTGCTACAGCCCCGGAGCGCCAGTGTCACGTGATGCGTTTATTTTATTTTTATTAATTACTTAAGCGAATATCTATTTTTGGGGATTTATTTTCATCTATTGCGTCCAATAAAACGCGATTTTTTATTTTATTTTATGCCCATCCTAATTTTTTTTTTAATTTTACGACTTGCGAATATCTATTTTTGAGGTTTTACTAACACCTATTTCATCTACTAAAATTCTAAATGCTAATTTTTTTATGCCCTTTCGAATAGGGGCGATTTTTCTTATATCTACGCGAATCGCATCACTGCTTTGCGTCGTACGCGACGATTTTGACTTTGTCGACGTGAGCGACACTGTTATTCTCCCTAAATTCTGCATTCTCGACTACCATCGTCCAGACGTTGTCGCAGAATCTATAGCCCTTCATATTGCCTTTGAAAGAAATGCTTTTCTTGGCACCCTTTTCTATGGCTTTGTTCGCGGCCTTGTCAAACTTTTCGACGATTTTCATGGCCAAATCCGCCGACATCTGACCACTTAGAATCAGTTCGTCGATAGTTTCGACGAGGCTTTTGCACAGAGTCGTATTTCGATACAATTTCTCACTCATGCTGACAATTACGTGCTTCGGTGCGATAGGAATAGTGCGCTGCTCAGATTTCGACCCGTCACGAGGCTCACTTTGGCAATAATGACGAGTAGAACCGAACTCTCTACTTATATAGATTCTGGTAGCCACCCAATTTGCATATGCTACTGTGCGCTATTGTTTGGCGCACGCGTGCTATTGTTTAGAGCGCGCCTGCTACAGCCCCGGAGCGCCAGTGTCACGTGATGCGTTTATTTTATTTTTATTAATTACTTAAGCGAATATCTATTTTTGGGGATTTATTTTCATCTATTGCGTCCAATAAAACGCGATTTTTTATTTTATTTTATGCCCATCCTAATTTTTTTTTAATTTTACGACTTGCGAATATCTATTTTTGAGGTTTTACTAACACCTATTTCATCTACTAAAATTCTAAATGCTAATTTTTTTATGCCCTTTCGAATAGGGGCGATTTTTCTTATATCTACGCGAATCGCATCACTGCTTTGCGTCGTACGCGACGATTTTGACTTTGTCGACGTGAGCGACACTGTTATTCTCCCTAAATTCTGCATTCTCGACTACCATCGTCCAGACGTTGTCGCAGAATCTATAGCCCTTCATATTGCCTTTGAAAGAAATGCTTTTCTTGGCACCCTTTTCTATGGCTTTGTTCGCGGCCTTGTCAAACTTTTCGACGATTTTCATGGCCAAATCCGCCGACATCTGACCACTTAGAATCAGTTCGTCGATAGTTTCGACGAGGCTTTTGCACAGAGTCGTATTTCGATACAATTTCTCACTCATGCTGACAATTACGTGCTTCGGTGCGATAGGAATAGTGCGCTGCTCAGATTTCGACCCGTCACGAGGCTCACTTTGGCAATAATGACGAGTAGAACCGAACTCTCTACTTATATAGATTCTGGTAGCCACCCAATTTGCATATGCTACTGTGCGCTATTGTTTGGCGCACGCGTGCTATTGTTTAGAGCGCGCCTGCTACAGCCCCGGAGCGCCAGTGTCACGTGATGCGTTTATTTTATTTTTATTAATTACTTAAGCGAATATCTATTTTTGAGGATTTATTTTCATCTATTGCGTCCAATAAAACGCGATTTTTTATTTTATTTAATACCCATCCTAATTTTGTTTTTAATTTTACGACTTGCGAATATCTATTTTTGAGGTTTTACTAACACCTATTTCATCTACTTAAATTCTAAATGCTAATTTTTTTATGCCCTATCGAATAGGGGCGATTTTTCTTATATCTACGCGAATCGCATCACTGCTTTGCGTCGTACGCGACGATTTTGACTTTGTCGACGTGAGCGACACTGTTATTCTCCCTAAATTCTGCATTCTCGACTACCATCGTCCAGACGTTGTCGCAGAATCTATAGCCCTTCATATTGCCTTTGAAAGAAATGCTTTTCTTGGCACCCTTTTCTATGGCTTTGTTCGCGGCCTTGTCAAACTTTTCGACGATTTTCATGGCCAAATCCGCCGACATCTGACCACTTAGAATCAGTTCGTCGATAGTTTCGACGAGGCTTTTGCACAGAGTCGTATTTCGATACAATTTCTCACTCATGCTGACAATTACGTGCTTCGGTGCGATAGGAATAGTGCGCTGCTCAGATTTCGACCCGTCACGAGGCTCACTTTGGCAATAATGACGAGTAGAACCGAACTCTCTACTTATATAGATTCTGGTAGCCACCCAATTTGCATATGCTACTGTGCGCTATTGTTTGGCGCACGCGTGCTATTGTTTAGAGCGCGCCTGCTACAGCCCCGGAGCGCCAGTGTCACGTGATGCGTTTATTTTATTTTTATTAATTACTTAAGCGAATATCTATTTTTGAGGATTTATTTTCATCTATTGCGTCCAATAAAACGCGATTTTTTATTTTATTTAATACCCATCCTAATTTTGTTTTTAATTTTACGACTTGCGAATATCTATTTTTGAGGTTTTACTAACACCTATTTCATCTACTTAAATTCTAAATGCTAATTTTTTTATGCCCTATCGAATAGGG
This sequence comes from Hirudinaria manillensis, assembly GCA_034509925.1. NCBI lineage: Eukaryota > Metazoa > Annelida > Clitellata > Hirudinida > Hirudinidae > Hirudinaria > Hirudinaria manillensis. The sequence goes on from CM067527.1 coordinate 7,884,495, forward strand.
GCGATTTTTCTTATATCTACGCGAATCGCATCACTGCTTTGCGTCGTACGCGACGATTTTGACTTTGTCGACGTGAGCGACACTGTTATTCTCCCTAAATTCTGCATTCTCGACTACCATCGTCCAGACGTTGTCGCAGAATCTATAGCCCTTCATATTGCCTTTGAAAGAAATGCTTTTCTTGGCACCCTTTTCTATGGCTTTGTTCGCGGCCTTGTCAAACTTTTCGACGATTTTCATGGCCAAATCCGCCGACATCTGACCACTTAGAATCAGTTCGTCGATAGTTTCGACGAGGCTTTTGCACAGAGTCGTATTTCGATACAATTTCTCACTCATGCTGACAATTACGTGCTTCGGTGCGATAGGAATAGTGCGCTGCTCAGATTTCGACCCGTCACGAGGCTCACTTTGGCAATAATGACGAGTAGAACCGAACTCTCTACTTATATAGATTCTGGTAGCCACCCAATTTGCATATGCTACTGTGCGCTATTGTTTGGCGCACGCGTGCTATTGTTTAGAGCGCGCCTGCTACAGCCCCGGAGCGCCAGTGTCACGTGATGCGTTTATTTTATTTTTATTAATTACTTAAGCGAATATCTATTTTTGAGGATTTATTTTCATCTATTGCGTCCAATAAAACGCGATTTTTTATTTTATACCCATCCTAATTTTTTTTTAATTTTACGACTTGCGAATATCTATTTTTGAGGTTTTACTAACACCTATTTCATCTACTTAAATTCTAAATGCTAATTTTTTTATGCCCTATCGAATAGGGGCGATTTTTCTTATATCTACGCGAATCGCATCACTGCTTTGCGTCGTACGCGACGATTTTGACTTTGTCGACGTGAGCGACACTGTTATTCTCCCTAAATTCTGCATTCTCGACTACCATCGTCCAGACGTTGTCGCAGAATCTATAGCCCTTCATATTGCCTTTGAAAGAAATGCTTTTCTTGGCACCCTTTTCTATGGCTTTGTTCGCGGCCTTGTCAAACTTTTCGACGATTTTCATGGCCAAATCCGCCGACATCTGACCACTTAGAATCAGTTCGTCGATAGTTTCGACGAGGCTTTTGCACAGAGTCGTATTTCGATACAATTTCTCACTCATGCTGACAATTACGTGCTTCGGTGCGATAGGAATAGTGCGCTGCTCAGATTTCGACCCGTCACGAGGCTCACTTTGGCAATAATGACGAGTAGAACCGAACTCTCTACTTATATAGATTCTGGTAGCCACCCAATTTGCATATGCTACTGTGCGCTATTGTTTGGCGCACGCGTGCTATTGTTTAGAGCGCGCCTGCTACAGCCCCGGAGCGCCAGTGTCACGTGATGCGTTTATTTTATTTTTATTAATTACTTAAGCGAATATCTATTTTTGAGGATTTATTTTCATCTATTGCGTCCAATAAAACGCGATTTTTTATTTTATTTAATGCCCATCCTAATTTTTTTTTAATTTTACGACTTGCGAATATCTATTTTTGAGGTTTTACTAACACCTATTTCATCTACTAAAATTCTAAATGCTAATTTTTTTATGCCCTTTCGAATAGGGGCGATTTTTCTTATATCTACGCGAATCGCATCACTGCTTTGCGTCGTACGCGACGATTTTGACTTTGTCGACGTGAGCGACACTGTTATTCTCCCTAAATTCTGCATTCTCGACTACCATCGTCCAGACGTTGTCGCAGAATCTATAGCCCTTCATATTGCCTTTGAAAGAAATGCTTTTCTTGGCACCCTTTTCTATGGCTTTGTTCGCGGCCTTGTCAAACTTTTCGACGATTTTCATGGCCAAATCCGCCGACATCTGACCACTTAGAATCAGTTCGTCGATAGTTTCGACGAGGCTTTTGCACAGAGTCGTATTTCGATACAATTTCTCACTCATGCTGACAATTACGTGCTTCGGTGCGATAGGAATAGTGCGCTGCTCAGATTTCGACCCGTCACGAGGCTCACTTTGGCAATAATGACGAGTAGAACCGAACTCTCTACTTATATAGATTCTGGCAGCCACCCAATTTGCATATGCTACTGTGCGCTATTGTTTGGCGCACGCGTGCTATTGTTTAGAGCGCGCCTGCTACAGCCCCGGAGCGCCAGTGTCACGTGATGCGTTTATTTTATTTTTATTAATTACTTAAGCGAATATCTATTTTTGAGGATTTATTTTCATCTATTGCGTCCAATAAAACGCGATTTTTTATTTTATTTTATGCCCATCCTAATTTTTTTTTTAATTTTACGACTTGCGAATATCTATTTTTGAGGTTTTACTAACACCTATTTCATCTACTAAAATTCTAAATGCTAATTTTTTTATGCCCTTTCGAATAGGGGCGATTTTTCTTATATCTACGCGAATCGCATCACTGCTTTGCGTCGTACGCGACGATTTTGACTTTGTCGACGTGAGCGACACTGTTATTCTCCCTAAATTCTGCATTCTCGACTACCATCGTCCAGACGTTGTCGCAGAATCTATAGCCCTTCATATTGCCTTTGAAAGAAATGCTTTTCTTGGCACCCTTTTCTATGGCTTTGTTCGCGGCCTTGTCAAACTTTTCGACGATTTTCATGGCCAAATCCGCCGACATCTGACCACTTAGAATCAGTTCGTCGATAGTTTCGACGAGGCTTTTGCACAGAGTCGTATTTCGATACAATTTCTCACTCATGCTGACAATTACGTGCTTCGGTGCGATAGGAATAGTGCGCTGCTCAGATTTCGACCCGTCACGAGGCTCACTTTGGCAATAATGACGAGTAGAACCGAACTCTCTACTTATATAGATTCTGGCAGCCACCCAATTTGCATATGCTACTGTGCGCTATTGTTTGGCGCACGCGTGCTATTGTTTAGAGCGCGCCTGCTACAGCCCCGGAGCGCCAGTGTCACGTGATGCGTTTATTTTATTTTTATTAATTACTTAAGCGAATATCTATTTTTGAGGATTTATTTTCATCTATTGCGTCCAATAAAACGCGATTTTTTATTTTATGCCCATCCTAATTTTTTTTTAATTTTACGACTTGCGAATATCTATTTTTGAGGTTTTACTAACACCTATTTCATCTACTTAAATTCTAAATGCTAATTTTTTTATGCCCTTTCGAATAGGGGCGATTTTTCTTATATCTACGCGAATCGCATCACTGCTTTGCGTCGTACGCGACGATTTTGACTTTGTCGACGTGAGCGACACTGTTATTCTCCCTAAATTCTGCATTCTCGACTACCATCGTCCAGACGTTGTCGCAGAATCTATAGCCCTTCATATTGCCTTTGAAAGAAATGCTTTTCTTGGCACCCTTTTCTATGGCTTTGTTCGCGGCCTTGTCAAACTTTTCGACGATTTTCATGGCCAAATCCGCCGACATCTGACCACTTAGAATCAGTTCGTCGATAGTTTCGACGAGGCTTTTGCACAGAGTCGTATTTCGATACAATTTCTCACTCATGCTGACAATTACGTGCTTCGGTGCGATAGGAATAGTGCGCTGCTCAGATTTCGACCCGTCACGAGGCTCACTTTGGCAATAATGACGAGTAGAACCGAACTCTCTACTTATATAGATTCTGGTAGCCACCCAATTTGCATATGCTACTGTGCGCTATTGTTTGGCGCACGCGTGCTATTGTTTAGAGCGCGCCTGCTACAGCCCCGGAGCGCCAGTGTCACGTGATGCGTTTATTTTATTTTTATTAATTACTTAAGCGAATATCTATTTTTGGGATTTATTTTCATCTATTGCGTCCAATAAAACGCGATTTTATTTTATTTTATGCCCATCCTAATTTTTTTTTTATTTTACGACTTGCGAATATCTATTTTTGAGGTTTTACTAACACCTATTTCATCTACTAAAATTCTAAATGCTAATTTTTTTTATGCCCTTTCGAATAGGGGCGATTTTTCTTATATCTACGCGAATCGCATCACTGCTTTGCGTCGTACGCGACGATTTTGACTTTGTCGACGTGAGCGACACTGTTATTCTCCCTAAATTCTGCATTCTCGACTACCATCGTCCAGACGTTGTCGCAGAATCTATAGCCCTTCATATTGCCTTTGAAAGAAATGCTTTTCTTGGCACCCTTTTCTATGGCTTTGTTCGCGGCCTTGTCAAACTTTTCGACGATTTTCATGGCCAAATCCGCCGACATCTGACCACTTAGAATCAGTTCGTCGATAGTTTCGACGAGGCTTTTGCACAGAGTCGTATTTCGATACAATTTCTCACTCATGCTGACAATTACGTGCTTCGGTGCGATAGGAATAGTGCGCTGCTCAGATTTCGACCCGTCACGAGGCTCACTTTGGCAATAATGACGAGTAGAACCGAACTCTCTACTTATATAGATTCTGGTAGCCACCCAATTTGCATATGCTACTGTGCGCTATTGTTTGGCGCACGCGTGCTATTGTTTAGAGCGCGCCTGCTACAGCCCCGGAGCGCCAGTGTCACGTGATGCGTTTATTTTATTTTTATTAATTACTTAAGCGAATATCTATTTTTGAGGATTTATTTTCATCTATTGCGTACAATAAAACGCGATTTTTTATTTTATTTAATACCCATCCTAATTTTGTTTTTAATTTTACGACTTGCGAATATCTATTTTTGAGGTTTTACTAACACCTATTTCATCTACTAAAATTCTAAATGCTAATTTTTTTATGCCCTTTCGAATAGGGGCGATTTTTCTTATATCTACGCGAATCGCATCACTGCTTTGCGTCGTACGCGACGATTTTGACTTTGTCGACGTGAGCGACACTGTTATTCTCCCTAAATTCTGCATTCTCGACTACCATCGTCCAGACGTTGTCGCAGAATCTATAGCCCTTCATATTGCCTTTGAAAGAAATGCTTTTCTTGGCACCCTTTTCTATGGCTTTGTTCGCGGCCTTGTCAAACTTTTCGACGATTTTCATGGCCAAATCCGCCGACATCTGACCACTTAGAATCAGTTCGTCGATAGTTTCGACGAGGCTTTTGCACAGAGTCGTATTTCGATACAATTTCTCACTCATGCTGACAATTACGTGCTTCGGTGCGATAGGAATAGTGCGCTGCTCAGATTTCGACCCGTCACGAGGCTCACTTTGGCAATAATGACGAGTAGAACCGAACTCTCTACTTATATAGATTCTGGCAGCCACCCAATTTGCATATGCTACTGTGCGCTATTGTTTGGCGCACGCGTGCTATTGTTTAGAGCGCGCCTGCTACAGCCCCGGAGCGCCAGTGTCACGTGATGCGTTTATTTTATTTTTATTAATTACTTAAGCGAATATCTATTTTTGAGGATTTATTTTCATCTATTGCGTCCAATAAAACGCGATTTTTAATTTTATTTTATGCCCATCCTAATTTTTTTTTAATTTTACGACTTGCGAATATCTATTTTTGAGGTTTTATTTACACCTATTTCATCTACTAAAATTCTAAATGCTAATTTTTTTATGCCCTTTCGAATAGGGGCGATTTTTCTTATATCTACGCGAATCGCATCACTGCTTTGCGTCGTACGCGACGATTTTGACTTTGTCGACGTGAGCGACACTGTTATTCTCCCTAAATTCTGCATTCTCGACTACCATCGTCCAGACGTTGTCGCAGAATCTATAGCCCTTCATATTGCCTTTGAAAGAAATGCTTTTCTTGGCACCCTTTTCTATGGCTTTGTTCGCGGCCTTGTCAAACTTTTCGACGATTTTCATGGCCAAATCCGCCGACATCTGACCACTTAGAATCAGTTCGTCGATAGTTTCGACGAGGCTTTTGCACAGAGTCGTATTTCGATACAATTTCTCACTCATGCTGACAATTACGTGCTTCGGTGCGATAGGAATAGTGCGCTGCTCAGATTTCGACCCGTCACGAGGCTCACTTTGGCAATAATGACGAGTAGAACCGAACTCTCTACTTATATAGATTCTGGTAGCCACCCAATTTGCATATGCTACTGTGCGCTATTGTTTGGCGCACGCGTGCTATTGTTTAGAGCGCGCCTGCTACAGCCCCGGAGCGCCAGTGTCACGTGATGCGTTTATTTTATTTTTATTAATTACTTAAGCGAATATCTATTTTTGAGGATTTATTTTCATCTATTGCGTCCAATAAAACGCGATTTTTTATTTTATTTTATGCCCATCCTAATTTTTTTTTAATTTTACGACTTGCGAATATCTATTTTTGAGGTTTTACTAACACCTATTTCATCTACTAAAATTCTAAATGCTAATTTTTTTATGCCCTTTCGAATAGGGGCGATTTTTCTTATATCTACGCGAATCGCATCACTGCTTTGCGTCGTACGCGACGATTTTGACTTTGTCGACGTGAGCGACACTGTTATTCTCCCTAAATTCTGCATTCTCGACTACCATCGTCCAGACGTTGTCGCAGAATCTATAGCCCTTCATATTGCCTTTGAAAGAAATGCTTTTCTTGGCACCCTTTTCTATGGCTTTGTTCGCGGCCTTGTCAAACTTTTCGACGATTTTCATGGCCAAATCCGCCGACATCTGACCACTTAGAATCAGTTCGTCGATAGTTTCGACGAGGCTTTTGCACAGAGTCGTATTTCGATACAATTTCTCACTCATGCTGACAATTACGTGCTTCGGTGCGATAGGAATAGTGCGCTGCTCAGATTTCGACCCGTCACGAGGCTCACTTTGGCAATAATGACGAGTAGAACCGAACTCTCTACTTATATAGATTCTGGTAGCCACCCAATTTGCATATGCTACTGTGCGCTATTGTTTGGCGCACGCGTGCTATTGTTTAGAGCGCGCCTGCTACAGCCCCGGAGCGCCAGTGTCACGTGATGCGTTTATTTTATTTTTATTAATTACTTAAGCGAATATCTATTTTTGAGGATTTATTTTCATCTATTGCGTCCAATAAAACGCGATTTTTTATTTTATTTAATGCCCATCCTAATTTTGTTTTTAATTTTACGACTTGCGAATATCTATTTTTGAGGTTTTACTAACACCTATTTCATCTACTAAAATTCTAAATGCTAATTTTTTTATGCCCTTTCGAATAGGGGCGATTTTTCTTATATCTACGCGAATCGCATCACTGCTTTGCGTCGTACGCGACGATTTTGACTTTGTCGACGTGAGCGACACTGTTATTCTCCCTAAATTCTGCATTCTCGACTACCATCGTCCAGACGTTGTCGCAGAATCTATAGCCCTTCATATTGCCTTTGAAAGAAATGCTTTTCTTGGCACCCTTTTCTATGGCTTTGTTCGCGGCCTTGTCAAACTTTTCGACGATTTTCATGGCCAAATCCGCCGACATCTGACCACTTAGAATCAGTTCGTCGATAGTTTCGACGAGGCTTTTGCACAGAGTCGTATTTCGATACAATTTCTCACTCATGCTGACAATTACGTGCTTCGGTGCGATAGGAATAGTGCGCTGCTCAGATTTCGACCCGTCACGAGGCTCACTTTGGCAATAATGACGAGTAGAACCGAACTCTCTACTTATATAGATTCTGGCAGCCACCCAATTTGCATATGCTACTGTGCGCTATTGTTTGGCGCACGCGTGCTATTGTTTAGAGCGCGCCTGCTACAGCCCCGGAGCGCCAGTGTCACGTGATGCGTTTATTTTATTTTTATTAATTACTTAAGCGAATATCTATTTTTGAAGATTTATTTTCATCTATTGCGTCCAATAAAACGCGATTTTTTATTTTATGCCCATCCTAATTTTTTTTTAATTTTACGACTTGCGAATATCTATTTTTGAGGTTTTATTTACACCTATTTCATCTACTAAAATTCTAAATGCTAATTTTTTTATGCCCTTTCGAATAGGGGCGATTTTTCTTATATCTACGCGAATCGCATCACTGCTTTGCGTCGTACGCGACGATTTTGACTTTGTCGACGTGAGCGACACTGTTATTCTCCCTAAATTCTGCATTCTCGACTACCATCGTCCAGACGTTGTCGCAGAATCTATAGCCCTTCATATTGCCTTTGAAAGAAATGCTTTTCTTGGCACCCTTTTCTATGGCTTTGTTCGCGGCCTTGTCAAACTTTTCGACGATTTTCATGGCCAAATCCGCCGACATCTGACCACTTAGAATCAGTTCGTCGATAGTTTCGACGAGGCTTTTGCACAGAGTCGTATTTCGATACAATTTCTCACTCATGCTGACAATTACGTGCTTCGGTGCGATAGGAATAGTGCGCTGCTCAGATTTCGACCCGTCACGAGGCTCACTTTGGCAATAATGACGAGTAGAACCGAACTCTCTACTTATATAGATTCTGGCAGCCACCCAATTTGCATATGCTACTGTGCGCTATTGTTTGGCGCACGCGTGCTATTGTTTAGAGCGCGCCTGCTACAGCCCCGGAGCGCCAGTGTCACGTGATGCGTTTATTTTATTTTTATTAATTACTTAAGCGAATATCTATTTTTGAAGATTTATTTTCATCTATTGCGTCCAATAAAACGCGATTTTTTATTTTATGCCCATCCTAATTTTTTTTTAATTTTACGACTTGCGAATATCTATTTTTGAGGTTTTATTTACACCTATTTCATCTACTAAAATTCTAAATGCTAATTTTTTTATGCCCTTTCGAATAGGGGCGATTTTTCTTATATCTACGCGAATCGCATCACTGCTTTGCGTCGTACGCGACGATTTTGACTTTGTCGACGTGAGCGACACTGTTATTCTCCCTAAATTCTGCATTCTCGACTACCATCGTCCAGACGTTGTCGCAGAATCTATAGCCCTTCATATTGCCTTTGAAAGAAATGCTTTTCTTGGCACCCTTTTCTATGGCTTTGTTCGCGGCCTTGTCAAACTTTTCGACGATTTTCATGGCCAAATCCGCCGACATCTGACCACTTAGAATCAGTTCGTCGATAGTTTCGACGAGGCTTTTGCACAGAGTCGTATTTCGATACAATTTCTCACTCATGCTGACAATTACGTGCTTCGGTGCGATAGGAATAGTGCGCTGCTCAGATTTCGACCCGTCACGAGGCTCACTTTGGCAATAATGACGAGTAGAACCGAACTCTCTACTTATATAGATTCTGGCAGCCACCCAATTTGCATATGCTACTGTGCGCTATTGTTTGGCGCACGCGTGCTATTGTTTAGAGCGCGCCTGCTACAGCCCCGGAGCGCCAGTGTCACGTGATGCGTTTATTTTATTTTTATTAATTACTTAAGCGAATATCTATTTTTGAGGATTTATTTTCATCTATTGCGTCCAATAAAACGCGATGTTTTATTTTATTTTATGCCCATCCTAATTTTTTTTTAATTTTACGACTTGCGAATATCTATTTTTGAGGTTTTATTTACACCTATTTCATCTACTAAAATTCTAAATGTTAATTTTATTTTTATTTTATGCCCTTTCGAATAGGGGCGATTTTTCTTATATCTACGCGAATCGCATCACTGCTTTGCGTCGTACGCGACGATTTTGACTTTGTCGACGTGAGCGACACTGTTATTCTCCCTAAATTCTGCATTCTCGACTACCATCGTCCAGACGTTGTCGCAGAATCTATAGCCCTTCATATTGCCTTTGAAAGAAATGCTTTTCTTGGCACCCTTTTCTATGGCTTTGTTCGCGGCCTTGTCAAACTTTTCGACGATTTTCATGGCCAAATCCGCCGACATCTGACCACTTAGAATCAGTTCGTCGATAGTTTCGACGAGGCTTTTGCACAGAGTCGTATTTCGATACAATTTCTCACTCATGCTGACAATTACGTGCTTCGGTGCGATAGGAATAGTGCGCTGCTCAGATTTCGACCCGTCACGAGGCTCACTTTGGCAATAATGACGAGTAGAACCGAACTCTCTACTTATATAGATTCTGGCAGCCACCCAATTTGCATATGCTACTGTGCGCTATTGTTTGGCGCACGCGTGCTATTGTTTAGAGCGCGCCTGCTACAGCCCCGGAGCGCCAGTGTCACGTGATGCGTTTATTTTATTTTTATTAATTACTTAAGCGAATATCTATTTCTGAAGATTTATTTTCATCTATTGCGTCCAATAAAACGCGATTTTTTATTTTATGCCCATCCTAATTTTTTTTTTAATTTTACGACTTGCGAATATCTATTTTTGAGGTTTTATTTACACCTATTTCATCTACTAAAATTCTAAATGCTAATTTTTTATGCCCTTTCGAATAGGGGCGATTTTTCTTATATCTACGCGAATCGCATCACTGCTTTGCGTCGTACGCGACGATTTTGACTTTGTCGACGTGAGCGACACTGTTATTCTCCCTAAATTCTGCATTCTCGACTACCATCGTCCAGACGTTGTCGCAGAATCTATAGCCCTTCATATTGCCTTTGAAAGAAATGCTTTTCTTGGCACCCTTTTCTATGGCTTTGTTCGCGGCCTTGTCAAACTTTTCGACGATTTTCATGGCCAAATCCGCCGACATCTGACCACTTAGAATCAGTTCGTCGATAGTTTCGACGAGGCTTTTGCACAGAGTCGTATTTCGATACAATTTCTCACTCATGCTGACAATTACGTGCTTCGGTGCGATAGGAATAGTGCGCTGCTCAGATTTCGACCCGTCACGAGGCTCACTTTGGCAATAATGACGAGTAGAACCGAACTCTCTACTTATATAGATTCTGGCAGCCACCCAATTTGCATATGCTACTGTGCGCTATTGTTTGGCGCACGCGTGCTATTGTTTAGAGCGCGCCTGCTACAGCCCCGGAGCGCCAGTGTCACGTGATGCGTTTATTTTATTTTTATTAATTACTTAAGCGAATATCTATTTTTGAGGATTTATTTTCATCTATTGCGTCCAATAAAACGCGATTTTTTTTTTTATTTTATGCCCATCCTAATTTTTTTTTAATTTTACGACTTGCGAATATCTATTTTTGAGGTTTTATTTACACCTATTTCATCTACTAAAATTCTAAATGTTAATTTTATTTTTATTTTATGCCCTTTCGAATAGGGGCGATTTTTCTTATATCTACGCGAATCGCATCACTGCTTTGCGTCGTACGCGACGATTTTGACTTTGTCGACGTGAGCGACACTGTTATTCTCCCTAAATTCTGCATTCTCGACTACCATCGTCCAGACGTTGTCGCAGAATCTATAGCCCTTCATATTGCCTTTGAAAGAAATGCTTTTCTTGGCACCCTTTTCTATGGCTTTGTTCGCGGCCTTGTCAAACTTTTCGACGATTTTCATGGCCAAATCCGCCGACATCTGACCACTTAGAATCAGTTCGTCGATAGTTTCGACGAGGCTTTTGCACAGAGTCGTATTTCGATACAATTTCTCACTCATGCTGACAATTACGTGCTTCGGTGCGATAGGAATAGTGCGCTGCTCAGATTTCGACCCGTCACGAGGCTCACTTTGGCAATAATGACGAGTAGAACCGAACTCTCTACTTATATAGATTCTGGCAGCCACCCAATTTGCATATGCTACTGTGCGCTATTGTTTGGCGCACGCGTGCTATTGTTTAGAGCGCGCCTGCTACAGCCCCGGAGCGCCAGTGTCACGTGATGCGTTTATTTTATTTTTATTAATTACTTAAGCGAATATCTATTTTTGAAGATTTATTTTCATCTATTGCGTCCAATAAAACGCGATTTTTTATTTTATGCCCATCCTAATTTTTTTTTTAATTTTACGACTTGCGAATATCTATTTTTGAGGTTTTATTTACACCTATTTCATCTACTAAAATTCTAAATGCTAATTTTATTTTTATTTTATGCCCTTTCGAATAGGGGCGATTTTTCTTATATCTACGCGAATCGCATCACTGCTTTGCGTCGTACGCGACGATTTTGACTTTGTCGACGTGAGCGACACTGTTATTCTCCCTAAATTCTGCATTCTCGACTACCATCGTCCAGACGTTGTCGCAGAATCTATAGCCCTTCATATTGCCTTTGAAAGAAATGCTTTTCTTGGCACCCTTTTCTATGGCTTTGTTCGCGGCCTTGTCAAACTTTTCGACGATTTTCATGGCCAAATCCGCCGACATCTGACCACTTAGAATCAGTTCGTCGATAGTTTCGACGAGGCTTTTGCACAGAGTCGTATTTCGATACAATTTCTCACTCATGCTGACAATTACGTGCTTCGGTGCGATAGGAATAGTGCGCTGCTCAGATTTCGACCCGTCACGAGGCTCACTTTGGCAATAATGACGAGTAGAACCGAACTCTCTACTTATATAGATTCTGGCAGCCACCCAATTTGCATATGCTACTGTGCGCTATTGTTTGGCGCACGCGTGCTATTGTTTAGAGCGCGCCTGCTACAGCCCCGGAGCGCCAGTGTCACGTGATGCGTTTATTTTATTTTTATTAATTACTTAAGCGAATATCTATTTTTGAAGATTTATTTTCATCTATTGCGTCCAATAAAACGCGATTTTTTATTTTATGCCCATCCTAATTTTTTTTTTAATTTTACGACTTGCGAATATCTATTTTTGAGGTTTTATTTACACCTATTTCATCTACTAAAATTCTAAATGCTAATTTTTTTATGCCCTTTCGAATAGGGGCGATTTTTCTTATATCTACGCGAATCGCATCACTGCTTTGCGTCGTACGCGACGATTTTGACTTTGTCGACGTGAGCGACACTGTTATTCTCCCTAAATTCTGCATTCTCGACTACCATCGTCCAGACGTTGTCGCAGAATCTATAGCCCTTCATATTGCCTTTGAAAGAAATGCTTTTCTTGGCACCCTTTTCTATGGCTTTGTTCGCGGCCTTGTCAAACTTTTCGACGATTTTCATGGCCAAATCCGCCGACATCTGACCACTTAGAATCAGTTCGTCGATAGTTTCGACGAGGCTTTTGCACAGAGTCGTATTTCGATACAATTTCTCACTCATGCTGACAATTACGTGCTTCGGTGCGATAGGAATAGTGCGCTGCTCAGATTTCGACCCGTCACGAGGCTCACTTTGGCAATAATGACGAGTAGAACCGAACTCTCTACTTATATAGATTCTGGCAGCCACCCAATTTGCATATGCTACTGTGCGCTATTGTTTGGCGCACGCGTGCTATTGTTTAGAGCGCGCCTGCTACAGCCCCGGAGCGCCAGTGTCACGTGATGCGTTTATTTTATTTTTATTAATTACTTAAGCGAATATCTATTTTTGAGGATTTATTTTCATCTATTGCGTCCAATAAAACGCGATTTTTTATTTTATTTTATGCCCATCCTAATTTTTTTTTAATTTTACGACTTGCGAATATCTATTTTTGAGGTTTTATTTACACCTATTTCATCTACTAAAATTCTAAATGCTAATTTTATTTTTATTTTATGCCCTTTCGAATAGGGGCGATTTTTCTTATATCTACGCGAATCGCATCACTGCTTTGCGTCGTACGCGACGATTTTGACTTTGTCGACGTGAGCGACACTGTTATTCTCCCTAAATTCTGCATTCTCGACTACCATCGTCCAGACGTTGTCGCAGAATCTATAGCCCTTCATATTGCCTTTGAAAGAAATGCTTTTCTTGGCACCCTTTTCTATGGCTTTGTTCGCGGCCTTGTCAAACTTTTCGACGATTTTCATGGCCAAATCCGCCGACATCTGACCACTTAGAATCAGTTCGTCGATAGTTTCGACGAGGCTTTTGCACAGAGTCGTATTTCGATACAATTTCTCACTCATGCTGACAATTACGTGCTTCGGTGCGATAGGAATAGTGCGCTGCTCAGATTTCGACCCGTCACGAGGCTCACTTTGGCAATAATGACGAGTAGAACCGAACTCTCTACTTATATAGATTCTGGCAGCCACCCAATTTGCATATGCTACTGTGCGCTATTGTTTGGCGCACGCGTGCTATTGTTTAGAGCGCGCCTGCTACAGCCCCGGAGCGCCAGTGTCACGTGATGCGTTTATTTTATTTTTATTAATTACTTAAGCGAATATCTATTTCTGAAGATTTATTTTCATCTATTGCGTCCAATAAAACGCGATTTTTTATTTTATGCCCATCCTAATTTTTTTTTTAATTTTACGACTTGCGAATATCTATTTTTGAGGTTTTATTTACACCTATTTCATCTACTAAAATTCTAAATGCTAATTTTTTTATGCCCTTTCGAATAGGGGCGATTTTTCTTATATCTACGCGAATCGCATCACTGCTTTGCGTCGTACGCGACGATTTTGACTTTGTCGACGTGAGCGACACTGTTATTCTCCCTAAATTCTGCATTCTCGACTACCATCGTCCAGACGTTGTCGCAGAATCTATAGCCCTTCATATTGCCTTTGAAAGAAATGCTTTTCTTGGCACCCTTTTCTATGGCTTTGTTCGCGGCCTTGTCAAACTTTTCGACGATTTTCATGGCCAAATCCGCCGACATCTGACCACTTAGAATCAGTTCGTCGATAGTTTCGACGAGGCTTTTGCACAGAGTCGTATTTCGATACAATTTCTCACTCATGCTGACAATTACGTGCTTCGGTGCGATAGGAATAGTGCGCTGCTCAGATTTCGACCCGTCACGAGGCTCACTTTGGCAATAATGACGAGTAGAACCGAACTCTCTACTTATATAGATTCTGGCAGCCACCCAATTTGCATATGCTACTGTGCGCTATTGTTTGGCGCACGCGTGCTATTGTTTAGAGCGCGCCTGCTACAGCCCCGGAGCGCCAGTGTCACGTGATGCGTTTATTTTATTTTTATTAATTACTTAAGCGAATATCTATTTTTGAAGATTTATTTTCATCTATTGCGTCCAATAAAACGCGATTTTTTATTTTATGCCCATCCTAATTTTTTTTTTAATTTTACGACTTGCGAATATCTATTTTTGAGGTTTTATTTACACCTATTTCATCTACTAAAATTCTAAATGCTAATTTTTTTATGCCCTTTCGAATAGGGGCGATTTTTCTTATATCTACGCGAATCGCATCACTGCTTTGCGTCGTACGCGACGATTTTGACTTTGTCGACGTGAGCGACACTGTTATTCTCCCTAAATTCTGCATTCTCGACTACCATCGTCCAGACGTTGTCGCAGAATCTATAGCCCTTCATATTGCCTTTGAAAGAAATGCTTTTCTTGGCACCCTTTTCTATGGCTTTGTTCGCGGCCTTGTCAAACTTTTCGACGATTTTCATGGCCAAATCCGCCGACATCTGACCACTTAGAATCAGTTCGTCGATAGTTTCGACGAGGCTTTTGCACAGAGTCGTATTTCGATACAATTTCTCACTCATGCTGACAATTACGTGCTTCGGTGCGATAGGAATAGTGCGCTGCTCAGATTTCGACCCGTCACGAGGCTCACTTTGGCAATAATGACGAGTAGAACCGAACTCTCTACTTATATAGATTCTGGCAGCCACCCAATTTGCATATGCTACTGTGCGCTATTGTTTGGCGCACGCGTGCTATTGTTTAGAGCGCGCCTGCTACAGCCCCGGAGCGCCAGTGTCACGTGATGCGTTTATTTTATTTTTATTAATTACTTAAGCGAATATCTATTTTTGAAGATTTATTTTCATCTATTGCGTCCAATAAAACGCGATTTTTTATTTTATGCCCATCCTAATTTTTTTTTAATTTTACGACTTGCGAATATCTATTTTTGAGGTTTTATTTACACCTATTTCATCTACTAAAATTCTAAATGCTAATTTTTTTATGCCCTTTCGAATAGGGGCGATTTTTCTTATATCTACGCGAATCGCATCACTGCTTTGCGTCGTACGCGACGATTTTGACTTTGTCGACGTGAGCGACACTGTTATTCTCCCTAAATTCTGCATTCTCGACTACCATCGTCCAGACGTTGTCGCAGAATCTATAGCCCTTCATATTGCCTTTGAAAGAAATGCTTTTCTTGGCACCCTTTTCTATGGCTTTGTTCGCGGCCTTGTCAAACTTTTCGACGATTTTCATGGCCAAATCCGCCGACATCTGACCACTTAGAATCAGTTCGTCGATAGTTTCGACGAGGCTTTTGCACAGAGTCGTATTTCGATACAATTTCTCACTCATGCTGACAATTACGTGCTTCGGTGCGATAGGAATAGTGCGCTGCTCAGATTTCGACCCGTCACGAGGCTCACTTTGGCAATAATGACGAGTAGAACCGAACTCTCTACTTATATAGATTCTGGCAGCCACCCAATTTGCATATGCTACTGTGCGCTATTGTTTGGCGCACGCGTGCTATTGTTTAGAGCGCGCCTGCTACAGCCCCGGAGCGCCAGTGTCACGTGATGCGTTTATTTTATTTTTATTAATTACTTAAGCGAATATCTATTTTTGAAGATTTATTTTCATCTATTGCGTCCAATAAAACGCGATTTTTTATTTTATGCCCATCCTAATTTTTTTTTTAATTTTACGACTTGCGAATATCTATTTTTGAGGTTTTATTTACACCTATTTCATCTACTAAAATTCTAAATGCTAATTTTATTTTTATTTTATGCCCTTTCGAATAGGGGCGATTTTTCTTATATCTACGCGAATCGCATCACTGCTTTGCGTCGTACGCGACGATTTTGACTTTGTCGACGTGAGCGACACTGTTATTCTCCCTAAATTCTGCATTCTCGACTACCATCGTCCAGACGTTGTCGCAGAATCTATAGCCCTTCATATTGCCTTTGAAAGAAATGCTTTTCTTGGCACCCTTTTCTATGGCTTTGTTCGCGGCCTTGTCAAACTTTTCGACGATTTTCATGGCCAAATCCGCCGACATCTGACCACTTAGAATCAGTTCGTCGATAGTTTCGACGAGGCTTTTGCACAGAGTCGTATTTCGATACAATTTCTCACTCATGCTGACAATTACGTGCTTCGGTGCGATAGGAATAGTGCGCTGCTCAGATTTCGACCCGTCACGAGGCTCACTTTGGCAATAATGACGAGTAGAACCGAACTCTCTACTTATATAGATTCTGGCAGCCACCCAATTTGCATATGCTACTGTGCGCTATTGTTTGGCGCACGCGTGCTATTGTTTAGAGCGCGCCTGCTACAGCCCCGGAGCGCCAGTGTCACGTGATGCGTTTATTTTATTTTTATTAATTACTTAAGCGAATATCTATTTTTGAAGATTTATTTTCATCTATTGCGTCCAATAAAACGCGATTTTTTATTTTATGCCCATCCTAATTTTTTTTTTAATTTTACGACTTGCGAATATCTATTTTTGAGGTTTTATTTACACCTATTTCATCTACTAAAATTCTAAATGTTAATTTTATTTTATGCCCTTTCGAATAGGGGCGATTTTTCTTATATCTACGCGAATCGCATCACTGCTTTGCGTCGTACGCGACGATTTTGACTTTGTCGACGTGAGCGACACTGTTATTCTCCCTAAATTCTGCATTCTCGACTACCATCGTCCAGACGTTGTCGCAGAATCTATAGCCCTTCATATTGCCTTTGAAAGAAATGCTTTTCTTGGCACCCTTTTCTATGGCTTTGTTCGCGGCCTTGTCAAACTTTTCGACGATTTTCATGGCCAAATCCGCCGACATCTGACCACTTAGAATCAGTTCGTCGATAGTTTCGACGAGGCTTTTGCACAGAGTCGTATTTCGATACAATTTCTCACTCATGCTGACAATTACGTGCTTCGGTGCGATAGGAATAGTGCGCTGCTCAGATTTCGACCCGTCACGAGGCTCACTTTGGCAATAATGACGAGTAGAACCGAACTCTCTACTTATATAGATTCTGGCAGCCACCCAATTTGCATATGCTACTGTGCGCTATTGTTTGGCGCACGCGTGCTATTGTTTAGAGCGCGCCTGCTACAGCCCCGGAGCGCCAGTGTCACGTGATGCGTTTATTTTATTTTTATTAATTACTTAAGCGAATATCTATTTTTGAGGATTTATTTTCATCTATTGCGTCCAATAAAACGCGATTTTTTATTTTATTTTATGCCCATCCTAATTTTTTTTTTAATTTTACGACTTGCGAATATCTATTTTTGAGGTTTTATTTACACCTATTTCATCTACTAAAATTCTAAATGTTAATTTTATTTTTATTTTATGCCCTTTCGAATAGGGGCGATTTTTCTTATATCTACGCGAATCGCATCACTGCTTTGCGTCGTACGCGACGATTTTGACTTTGTCGACGTGAGCGACACTGTTATTCTCCCTAAATTCTGCATTCTCGACTACCATCGTCCAGACGTTGTCGCAGAATCTATAGCCCTTCATATTGCCTTTGAAAGAAATGCTTTTCTTGGCACCCTTTTCTATGGCTTTGTTCGCGGCCTTGTCAAACTTTTCGACGATTTTCATGGCCAAATCCGCCGACATCTGACCACTTAGAATCAGTTCGTCGATAGTTTCGACGAGGCTTTTGCACAGAGTCGTATTTCGATACAATTTCTCACTCATGCTGACAATTACGTGCTTCGGTGCGATAGGAATAGTGCGCTGCTCAGATTTCGACCCGTCACGAGGCTCACTTTGGCAATAATGACGAGTAGAACCGAACTCTCTACTTATATAGATTCTGGCAGCCACCCAATTTGCATATGCTACTGTGCGCTATTGTTTGGCGCACGCGTGCTATTGTTTAGAGCGCGCCTGCTACAGCCCCGGAGCGCCAGTGTCACGTGATGCGTTTATTTTATTTTTATTAATTACTTAAGCGAATATCTATTTTTGAAGATTTATTTTCATCTATTGCGTCCAATAAAACGCGATTTTTTATTTTATTTTATGCCCATCCTAATTTTTTTTTTAATTTTACGACTTGCGAATATCTATTTTTGAGGTTTTATTTACACCTATTTCATCTACTAAAATTCTAAATGCTAATTTTTTTTATGCCCTTTCGAATAGGGGCGATTTTTCTTATATCTACGCGACGAATCGCATCACTGCTTTGCGTCGTACGCGACGATTTTGACTTTGTCGACGTGAGCGACACTGTTATTCTCCCTAAATTCTGCATTCTCGACTACCATCGTCCAGACGTTGTCGCAGAATCTATAGCCCTTCATATTGCCTTTGAAAGAAATGCTTTTCTTGGCACCCTTTTCTATGGCTTTGTTCGCGGCCTTGTCAAACTTTTCGACGATTTTCATGGCCAAATCCGCCGACATCTGACCACTTAGAATCAGTTCGTCGATAGTTTCGACGAGGCTTTTGCACAGAGTCGTATTTCGATACAATTTCTCACTCATGCTGACAATTACGTGCTTCGGTGCGATAGGAATAGTGCGCTGCTCAGATTTCGACCCGTCACGAGGCTCACTTTGGCAATAATGACGAGTAGAACCGAACTCTCTACTTATATAGATTCTGGCAGCCACCCAATTTGCATATGCTACTGTGCGCTATTGTTTGGCGCACGCGTGCTATTGTTTAGAGCGCGCCTGCTACAGCCCCGGAGCGCCAGTGTCACGTGATGCGTTTATTTTATTTTTATTAATTACTTAAGCGAATATCTATTTTTGAAGATTTATTTTCATCTATTGCGTCCAATAAAACGCGATTTTTTATTTTATGCCCATCCTAATTTTTTTTTTAATTTTACGACTTGCGAATATCTATTTTTGAGGTTTTATTTACACCTATTTCATCTACTAAAATTCTAAATGCTAATTTTATTTTTATTTTATGCCCTTTCGAATAGGGGCGATTTTTCTTATATCTACGCGAATCGCATCACTGCTTTGCGTCGTACGCGACGATTTTGACTTTGTCGACGTGAGCGACACTGTTATTCTCCCTAAATTCTGCATTCTCGACTACCATCGTCCAGACGTTGTCGCAGAATCTATAGCCCTTCATATTGCCTTTGAAAGAAATGCTTTTCTTGGCACCCTTTTCTATGGCTTTGTTCGCGGCCTTGTCAAACTTTTCGACGATTTTCATGGCCAAATCCGCCGACATCTGACCACTTAGAATCAGTTCGTCGATAGTTTCGACGAGGCTTTTGCACAGAGTCGTATTTCGATACAATTTCTCACTCATGCTGACAATTACGTGCTTCGGTGCGATAGGAATAGTGCGCTGCTCAGATTTCGACCCGTCACGAGGCTCACTTTGGCAATAATGACGAGTAGAACCGAACTCTCTACTTATATAGATTCTGGCAGCCACCCAATTTGCATATGCTACTGTGCGCTATTGTTTGGCGCACGCGTGCTATTGTTTAGAGCGCGCCTGCTACAGCCCCGGAGCGCCAGTGTCACGTGATGCGTTTATTTTATTTTTATTAATTACTTAAGCGAATATCTATTTTTGAAGATTTATTTTCATCTATTGCGTCCAATAAAACGCGATTTTTTATTTTATTTTATGCCCATCCTAATTTTTTTTTAATTTTACGACTTGCGAATATCTATTTTTGAGGTTTTATTTACACCTATTTCATCTACTAAAATTCTAAATGCTAATTTTTTTATGCCCTTTCGAATAGGGGCGATTTTTCTTATATCTACGCGAATCGCATCACTGCTTTGCGTCGTACGCGACGATTTTGACTTTGTCGACGTGAGCGACACTGTTATTCTCCCTAAATTCTGCATTCTCGACTACCATCGTCCAGACGTTGTCGCAGAATCTATAGCCCTTCATATTGCCTTTGAAAGAAATGCTTTTCTTGGCACCCTTTTCTATGGCTTTGTTCGCGGCCTTGTCAAACTTTTCGACGATTTTCATGGCCAAATCCGCCGACATCTGACCACTTAGAATCAGTTCGTCGATAGTTTCGACGAGGCTTTTGCACAGAGTCGTATTTCGATACAATTTCTCACTCATGCTGACAATTACGTGCTTCGGTGCGATAGGAATAGTGCGCTGCTCAGATTTCGACCCGTCACGAGGCTCACTTTGGCAATAATGACGAGTAGAACCGAACTCTCTACTTATATAGATTCTGGCAGCCACCCAATTTGCATATGCTACTGTGCGCTATTGTTTGGCGCACGCGTGCTATTGTTTAGAGCGCGCCTGCTACAGCCCCGGAGCGCCAGTGTCACGTGATGCGTTTATTTTATTTTTATTAATTACTTAAGCGAATATCTATTTTTGAGGATTTATTTTCATCTATTGCGTCCAATAAAACGCGATTTTTTATTTTATTTTATGCCCATCCTAATTTTTTTTTAATTTTACGACTTGCGAATATCTATTTTTGAGGTTTTATTTACACCTATTTCATCTACTAAAATTCTAAATGCTAAATTTTTTTATGCCCTTTCGAATAGGGGCGATTTTTCTTATATCTACGCGAATCGCATCACTGCTTTGCGTCGTACGCGACGATTTTGACTTTGTCGACGTGAGCGACACTGTTATTCTCCCTAAATTCTGCATTCTCGACTACCATCGTCCAGACGTTGTCGCAGAATCTATAGCCCTTCATATTGCCTTTGAAAGAAATGCTTTTCTTGGCACCCTTTTCTATGGCTTTGTTCGCGGCCTTGTCAAACTTTTCGACGATTTTCATGGCCAAATCCGCCGACATCTGACCACTTAGAATCAGTTCGTCGATAGTTTCGACGAGGCTTTTGCACAGAGTCGTATTTCGATACAATTTCTCACTCATGCTGACAATTACGTGCTTCGGTGCGATAGGAATAGTGCGCTGCTCAGATTTCGACCCGTCACGAGGCTCACTTTGGCAATAATGACGAGTAGAACCGAACTCTCTACTTATATAGATTCTGGCAGCCACCCAATTTGCATATGCTACTGTGCGCTATTGTTTGGCGCACGCGTGCTATTGTTTAGAGCGCGCCTGCTACAGCCCCGGAGCGCCAGTGTCACGTGATGCGTTTATTTTATTTTTATTAATTACTTAAGCGAATATCTATTTTTGGGGATTTATTTTCATCTATTGCGTCCAATAAAACGCGATTTTTTATTTTATGCCCATCCTAATTTTTTTTTAATTTTACGACTTGCGAATATCTATTTTTGAGGTTTTATTTACACCTATTTCATCTACTAAAATTCTAAATGCTAATTTTATTTTTATTTTATGCCCTTTCGAATAGGGGCGATTTTTCTTATATCTACGCGAATCGCATCACTGCTTTGCGTCGTACGCGACGATTTTGACTTTGTCGACGTGAGCGACACTGTTATTCTCCCTAAATTCTGCATTCTCGACTACCATCGTCCAGACGTTGTCGCAGAATCTATAGCCCTTCATATTGCCTTTGAAAGAAATGCTTTTCTTGGCACCCTTTTCTATGGCTTTGTTCGCGGCCTTGTCAAACTTTTCGACGATTTTCATGGCCAAATCCGCCGACATCTGACCACTTAGAATCAGTTCGTCGATAGTTTCGACGAGGCTTTTGCACAGAGTCGTATTTCGATACAATTTCTCACTCATGCTGACAATTACGTGCTTCGGTGCGATAGGAATAGTGCGCTGCTCAGATTTCGACCCGTCACGAGGCTCACTTTGGCAATAATGACGAGTAGAACCGAACTCTCTACTTATATAGATTCTGGCAGCCACCCAATTTGCATATGCTACTGTGCGCTATTGTTTGGCGCACGCGTGCTATTGTTTAGAGCGCGCCTGCTACAGCCCCGGAGCGCCAGTGTCACGTGATGCGTTTATTTTATTTTTATTAATTACTTAAGCGAATATCTATTTTTGAAGATTTATTTTCATCTATTGCGTCCAATAAAACGCGATTTTTTATTTTATTTTATGCCCATCCTAATTTTTTTTTAATTTTACGACTTGCGAATATCTATTTTTGAGGTTTTATTTACACCTATTTCATCTACTTAAAATTCTAAATGCTAATTTTTTTATGCCCTTTCGAATAGGGGCGATTTTTCTTATATCTACGCGAATCGCATCACTGCTTTGCGTCGTACGCGACGATTTTGACTTTGTCGACGTGAGCGACACTGTTATTCTCCCTAAATTCTGCATTCTCGACTACCATCGTCCAGACGTTGTCGCAGAATCTATAGCCCTTCATATTGCCTTTGAAAGAAATGCTTTTCTTGGCACCCTTTTCTATGGCTTTGTTCGCGGCCTTGTCAAACTTTTCGACGATTTTCATGGCCAAATCCGCCGACATCTGACCACTTAGAATCAGTTCGTCGATAGTTTCGACGAGGCTTTTGCACAGAGTCGTATTTCGATACAATTTCTCACTCATGCTGACAATTACGTGCTTCGGTGCGATAGGAATAGTGCGCTGCTCAGATTTCGACCCGTCACGAGGCTCACTTTGGCAATAATGACGAGTAGAACCGAACTCTCTACTTATATAGATTCTGGCAGCCACCCAATTTGCATATGCTACTGTGCGCTATTGTTTGGCGCACGCGTGCTATTGTTTAGAGCGCGCCTGCTACAGCCCCGGAGCGCCAGTGTCACGTGATGCGTTTATTTTATTTTTATTAATTACTTAAGCGAATATCTATTTTTGAAGATTTATTTTCATCTATTGCGTCCAATAAAACGCGATTTTTTATTTTATGCCCATCCTAATTTTTTTTTTAATTTTACGACTTGCGAATATCTATTTTTGAGGTTTTATTTACACCTATTTCATCTACTAAAATTCTAAATGCTAATTTTTTTATGCCCTTTCGAATAGGGGCGATTTTTCTTATATCTACGCGAATCGCATCACTGCTTTGCGTCGTACGCGACGATTTTGACTTTGTCGACGTGAGCGACACTGTTATTCTCCCTAAATTCTGCATTCTCGACTACCATCGTCCAGACGTTGTCGCAGAATCTATAGCCCTTCATATTGCCTTTGAAAGAAATGCTTTTCTTGGCACCCTTTTCTATGGCTTTGTTCGCGGCCTTGTCAAACTTTTCGACGATTTTCATGGCCAAATCCGCCGACATCTGACCACTTAGAATCAGTTCGTCGATAGTTTCGACGAGGCTTTTGCACAGAGTCGTATTTCGATACAATTTCTCACTCATGCTGACAATTACGTGCTTCGGTGCGATAGGAATAGTGCGCTGCTCAGATTTCGACCCGTCACGAGGCTCACTTTGGCAATAATGACGAGTAGAACCGAACTCTCTACTTATATAGATTCTGGCAGCCACCCAATTTGCATATGCTACTGTGCGCTATTGTTTGGCGCACGCGTGCTATTGTTTAGAGCGCGCCTGCTACAGCCCCGGAGCGCCAGTGTCACGTGATGCGTTTATTTTATTTTTATTAATTACTTAAGCGAATATCTATTTTTGAAGATTTATTTTCATCTATTGCGTCCAATAAAACGCGATTTTTATTTTATTTTATGCCCATCCTAATTTTTTTTTAATTTTACGACTTGCGAATATCTATTTTTGAGGTTTTATTTACACCTATTTCATCTACTAAAATTCTAAATGCTAATTTTATTTTTATTTTATGCCCTTTCGAATAGGGGCGATTTTTCTTATATCTACGCGAATCGCATCACTGCTTTGCGTCGTACGCGACGATTTTGACTTTGTCGACGTGAGCGACACTGTTATTCTCCCTAAATTCTGCATTCTCGACTACCATCGTCCAGACGTTGTCGCAGAATCTATAGCCCTTCATATTGCCTTTGAAAGAAATGCTTTTCTTGGCACCCTTTTCTATGGCTTTGTTCGCGGCCTTGTCAAACTTTTCGACGATTTTCATGGCCAAATCCGCCGACATCTGACCACTTAGAATCAGTTCGTCGATAGTTTCGACGAGGCTTTTGCACAGAGTCGTATTTCGATACAATTTCTCACTCATGCTGACAATTACGTGCTTCGGTGCGATAGGAATAGTGCGCTGCTCAGATTTCGACCCGTCACGAGGCTCACTTTGGCAATAATGACGAGTAGAACCGAACTCTCTACTTATATAGATTCTGGCAGCCACCCAATTTGCATATGCTACTGTGCGCTATTGTTTGGCGCACGCGTGCTATTGTTTAGAGCGCGCCTGCTACAGCCCCGGAGCGCCAGTGTCACGTGATGCGTTTATTTTATTTTTATTAATTACTTAAGCGAATATCTATTTTTGAAGATTTATTTTCATCTATTGCGTCCAATAAAACGCGATTTTTTATTTTATGCCCATCCTAATTTTTTTTTAATTTTACGACTTGCGAATATCTATTTTTGAGGTTTTATTTACACCTATTTCATCTACTA
This sequence comes from Hirudinaria manillensis, assembly GCA_034509925.1. NCBI lineage: Eukaryota > Metazoa > Annelida > Clitellata > Hirudinida > Hirudinidae > Hirudinaria > Hirudinaria manillensis. Next base: position 7,909,712 of record CM067527.1, read on the forward strand.
AAATTCTAAATGCTAATTTTTTTTATGCCCTTTCGAATAGGGGCGATTTTTCTTATATCTACGCGAATCGCATCACTGCTTTGCGTCGTACGCGACGATTTTGACTTTGTCGACGTGAGCGACACTGTTATTCTCCCTAAATTCTGCATTCTCGACTACCATCGTCCAGACGTTGTCGCAGAATCTATAGCCCTTCATATTGCCTTTGAAAGAAATGCTTTTCTTGGCACCCTTTTCTATGGCTTTGTTCGCGGCCTTGTCAAACTTTTCGACGATTTTCATGGCCAAATCCGCCGACATCTGACCACTTAGAATCAGTTCGTCGATAGTTTCGACGAGGCTTTTGCACAGAGTCGTATTTCGATACAATTTCTCACTCATGCTGACAATTACGTGCTTCGGTGCGATAGGAATAGTGCGCTGCTCAGATTTCGACCCGTCACGAGGCTCACTTTGGCAATAATGACGAGTAGAACCGAACTCTCTACTTATATAGATTCTGGCAGCCACCCAATTTGCATATGCTACTGTGCGCTATTGTTTGGCGCACGCGTGCTATTGTTTAGAGCGCGCCTGCTACAGCCCCGGAGCGCCAGTGTCACGTGATGCGTTTATTTTATTTTTATTAATTACTTAAGCGAATATCTATTTTTGAAGATTTATTTTCATCTATTGCGTCCAATAAAACGCGATTTTTTATTTTATTTTATGCCCATCCTAATTTTTTTTTAATTTTACGACTTGCGAATATCTATTTTTGAGGTTTTACTAACACCTATTTCATCTACTAAAATTCTAAATGCTAATTTTTTTTATGCCCTTTCGAATAGGGGCGATTTTTCTTATATCTACGCGAATCGCATCACTGCTTTGCGTCGTACGCGACGATTTTGACTTTGTCGACGTGAGCGACACTGTTATTCTCCCTAAATTCTGCATTCTCGACTACCATCGTCCAGACGTTGTCGCAGAATCTATAGCCCTTCATATTGCCTTTGAAAGAAATGCTTTTCTTGGCACCCTTTTCTATGGCTTTGTTCGCGGCCTTGTCAAACTTTTCGACGATTTTCATGGCCAAATCCGCCGACATCTGACCACTTAGAATCAGTTCGTCGATAGTTTCGACGAGGCTTTTGCACAGAGTCGTATTTCGATACAATTTCTCACTCATGCTGACAATTACGTGCTTCGGTGCGATAGGAATAGTGCGCTGCTCAGATTTCGACCCGTCACGAGGCTCACTTTGGCAATAATGACGAGTAGAACCGAACTCTCTACTTATATAGATTCTGGCAGCCACCCAATTTGCATATGCTACTGTGCGCTATTGTTTGGCGCACGCGTGCTATTGTTTAGAGCGCGCCTGCTACAGCCCCGGAGCGCCAGTGTCACGTGATGCGTTTATTTTATTTTTATTAATTACTTAAGCGAATATCTATTTTTGAAGATTTATTTTCATCTATTGCGTCCAATAAAACGCGATTTTTTATTTTATGCCCATCCTAATTTTTTTTTTAATTTTACGACTTGCGAATATCTATTTTTGAGGTTTTATTTACACCTATTTCATCTACTAAAATTCTAAATGCTAATTTTTTTATGCCCTTTCGAATAGGGGCGATTTTTCTTATATCTACGCGAATCGCATCACTGCTTTGCGTCGTACGCGACGATTTTGACTTTGTCGACGTGAGCGACACTGTTATTCTCCCTAAATTCTGCATTCTCGACTACCATCGTCCAGACGTTGTCGCAGAATCTATAGCCCTTCATATTGCCTTTGAAAGAAATGCTTTTCTTGGCACCCTTTTCTATGGCTTTGTTCGCGGCCTTGTCAAACTTTTCGACGATTTTCATGGCCAAATCCGCCGACATCTGACCACTTAGAATCAGTTCGTCGATAGTTTCGACGAGGCTTTTGCACAGAGTCGTATTTCGATACAATTTCTCACTCATGCTGACAATTACGTGCTTCGGTGCGATAGGAATAGTGCGCTGCTCAGATTTCGACCCGTCACGAGGCTCACTTTGGCAATAATGACGAGTAGAACCGAACTCTCTACTTATATAGATTCTGGCAGCCACCCAATTTGCATATGCTACTGTGCGCTATTGTTTGGCGCACGCGTGCTATTGTTTAGAGCGCGCCTGCTACAGCCCCGGAGCGCCAGTGTCACGTGATGCGTTTATTTTATTTTTATTAATTACTTAAGCGAATATCTATTTTTGAAGATTTATTTTCATCTATTGCGTCCAATAAAACGCGAGTTATTATTATTTTATGCCCATCCTAATTTTTTTTTAATTTTACGACTTGCGAATATCTATTTTTGAGGTTTTATTTACACCTATTTCATCTACTAAAATTCTAAATGCTAATTTTTTTATGCCCTTTCGAATAGGGGCGATTTTTCTTATATCTACGCGAATCGCATCACTGCTTTGCGTCGTACGCGACGATTTTGACTTTGTCGACGTGAGCGACACTGTTATTCTCCCTAAATTCTGCATTCTCGACTACCATCGTCCAGACGTTGTCGCAGAATCTATAGCCCTTCATATTGCCTTTGAAAGAAATGCTTTTCTTGGCACCCTTTTCTATGGCTTTGTTCGCGGCCTTGTCAAACTTTTCGACGATTTTCATGGCCAAATCCGCCGACATCTGACCACTTAGAATCAGTTCGTCGATAGTTTCGACGAGGCTTTTGCACAGAGTCGTATTTCGATACAATTTCTCACTCATGCTGACAATTACGTGCTTCGGTGCGATAGGAATAGTGCGCTGCTCAGATTTCGACCCGTCACGAGGCTCACTTTGGCAATAATGACGAGTAGAACCGAACTCTCTACTTATATAGATTCTGGCAGCCACCCAATTTGCATATGCTACTGTGCGCTATTGTTTGGCGCACGCGTGCTATTGTTTAGAGCGCGCCTGCTACAGCCCCGGAGCGCCAGTGTCACGTGATGCGTTTATTTTATTTTTATTAATTACTTAAGCGAATATCTATTTTTGAAGATTTATTTTCATCTATTGCGTCCAATAAAACGCGATTTTTTATTTTATTTTATGCCCATCCTAATTTTTTTTTAATTTTACGACTTGCGAATATCTATTTTTGAGGTTTTATTACACCTATTTCATCTACTAAAATTCTAAATGCTAATTTTTTTATGCCCTTTCGAATAGGGGCGATTTTTCTTATATCTACGCGAATCGCATCACTGCTTTGCGTCGTACGCGACGATTTTGACTTTGTCGACGTGAGCGACACTGTTATTCTCCCTAAATTCTGCATTCTCGACTACCATCGTCCAGACGTTGTCGCAGAATCTATAGCCCTTCATATTGCCTTTGAAAGAAATGCTTTTCTTGGCACCCTTTTCTATGGCTTTGTTCGCGGCCTTGTCAAACTTTTCGACGATTTTCATGGCCAAATCCGCCGACATCTGACCACTTAGAATCAGTTCGTCGATAGTTTCGACGAGGCTTTTGCACAGAGTCGTATTTCGATACAATTTCTCACTCATGCTGACAATTACGTGCTTCGGTGCGATAGGAATAGTGCGCTGCTCAGATTTCGACCCGTCACGAGGCTCACTTTGGCAATAATGACGAGTAGAACCGAACTCTCTACTTATATAGATTCTGGCAGCCACCCAATTTGCATATGCTACTGTGCGCTATTGTTTGGCGCACGCGTGCTATTGTTTAGAGCGCGCCTGCTACAGCCCCGGAGCGCCAGTGTCACGTGATGCGTTTATTTTATTTTTATTAATTACTTAAGCGAATATCTATTTTTGAGGATTTATTTTCATCTATTGCGTCCAATAAAACGCGATTTGTTCTTTTATGCCCATCCTAATTTTTTTTTAATTTTACGACTTGCGAATATCTATTTTTGAGGTTTTACTAACACCTATTTCATCTACTAAAATTCTAAATGCTAATTTTTTTATGCCCTTTCGAATAGGGGCGATTTTTCTTATATCTACGCGAATCGCATCACTGCTTTGCGTCGTACGCGACGATTTTGACTTTGTCGACGTGAGCGACACTGTTATTCTCCCTAAATTCTGCATTCTCGACTACCATCGTCCAGACGTTGTCGCAGAATCTATAGCCCTTCATATTGCCTTTGAAAGAAATGCTTTTCTTGGCACCCTTTTCTATGGCTTTGTTCGCGGCCTTGTCAAACTTTTCGACGATTTTCATGGCCAAATCCGCCGACATCTGACCACTTAGAATCAGTTCGTCGATAGTTTCGACGAGGCTTTTGCACAGAGTCGTATTTCGATACAATTTCTCACTCATGCTGACAATTACGTGCTTCGGTGCGATAGGAATAGTGCGCTGCTCAGATTTCGACCCGTCACGAGGCTCACTTTGGCAATAATGACGAGTAGAACCGAACTCTCTACTTATATAGATTCTGGCAGCCACCCAATTTGCATATGCTACTGTGCGCTATTGTTTGGCGCACGCGTGCTATTGTTTAGAGCGCGCCTGCTACAGCCCCGGAGCGCCAGTGTCACGTGATGCGTTTATTTTATTTTTATTAATTACTTAAGCGAATATCTATTTTTGAAGATTTATTTTCATCTATTGCGTCCAATAAAACGCGATTTTTTATTTTATGCCCATCCTAATTTTTTTTTAATTTTACGACTTGCGAATATCTATTTTTGAGGTTTTATTTACACCTATTTCATCTACTAAAATTCTAAATGCTAATTTTTTTATGCCCTTTCGAATAGGGGCGATTTTTCTTATATCTACGCGAATCGCATCACTGCTTTGCGTCGTACGCGACGATTTTGACTTTGTCGACGTGAGCGACACTGTTATTCTCCCTAAATTCTGCATTCTCGACTACCATCGTCCAGACGTTGTCGCAGAATCTATAGCCCTTCATATTGCCTTTGAAAGAAATGCTTTTCTTGGCACCCTTTTCTATGGCTTTGTTCGCGGCCTTGTCAAACTTTTCGACGATTTTCATGGCCAAATCCGCCGACATCTGACCACTTAGAATCAGTTCGTCGATAGTTTCGACGAGGCTTTTGCACAGAGTCGTATTTCGATACAATTTCTCACTCATGCTGACAATTACGTGCTTCGGTGCGATAGGAATAGTGCGCTGCTCAGATTTCGACCCGTCACGAGGCTCACTTTGGCAATAATGACGAGTAGAACCGAACTCTCTACTTATATAGATTCTGGCAGCCACCCAATTTGCATATGCTACTGTGCGCTATTGTTTGGCGCACGCGTGCTATTGTTTAGAGCGCGCCTGCTACAGCCCCGGAGCGCCAGTGTCACGTGATGCGTTTATTTTATTTTTATTAATTACTTAAGCGAATATCTATTTTTGAAGGATTTATTTTCATCTATTGCGTCCAATAAAACGCGATTTTTTATTTATTTTATGCCCATCCTAATTTTTTTTTAATTTTACGACTTGCGAATATCTATTTTTGAGGTTTTATTTACACCTATTTCATCTACTAAAATTCTAAATGCTAATTTTTTTATGCCCTTTCGAATAGGGGCGATTTTTCTTATATCTACGCGAATCGCATCACTGCTTTGCGTCGTACGCGACGATTTTGACTTTGTCGACGTGAGCGACACTGTTATTCTCCCTAAATTCTGCATTCTCGACTACCATCGTCCAGACGTTGTCGCAGAATCTATAGCCCTTCATATTGCCTTTGAAAGAAATGCTTTTCTTGGCACCCTTTTCTATGGCTTTGTTCGCGGCCTTGTCAAACTTTTCGACGATTTTCATGGCCAAATCCGCCGACATCTGACCACTTAGAATCAGTTCGTCGATAGTTTCGACGAGGCTTTTGCACAGAGTCGTATTTCGATACAATTTCTCACTCATGCTGACAATTACGTGCTTCGGTGCGATAGGAATAGTGCGCTGCTCAGATTTCGACCCGTCACGAGGCTCACTTTGGCAATAATGACGAGTAGAACCGAACTCTCTACTTATATAGATTCTGGCAGCCACCCAATTTGCATATGCTACTGTGCGCTATTGTTTGGCGCACGCGTGCTATTGTTTAGAGCGCGCCTGCTACAGCCCCGGAGCGCCAGTGTCACGTGATGCGTTTATTTTATTTTTATTAATTACTTAAGCGAATATCTATTTTTGAGGATTTATTTTCATCTATTGCGTCCAATAAAACGCGATTTTTTATTTTATTTTATGCCCATCCTAATTTTTTTTTAATTTTACGACTTGCGAATATCTATTTTTGAGGTTTTACTAACACCTATTTCATCTACTAAAATTCTAAATGCTAATTTTATTTTTATTTTATGCCCTTTCGAATAGGGGCGATTTTTCTTATATCTACGCGAATCGCATCACTGCTTTGCGTCGTACGCGACGATTTTGACTTTGTCGACGTGAGCGACACTGTTATTCTCCCTAAATTCTGCATTCTCGACTACCATCGTCCAGACGTTGTCGCAGAATCTATAGCCCTTCATATTGCCTTTGAAAGAAATGCTTTTCTTGGCACCCTTTTCTATGGCTTTGTTCGCGGCCTTGTCAAACTTTTCGACGATTTTCATGGCCAAATCCGCCGACATCTGACCACTTAGAATCAGTTCGTCGATAGTTTCGACGAGGCTTTTGCACAGAGTCGTATTTCGATACAATTTCTCACTCATGCTGACAATTACGTGCTTCGGTGCGATAGGAATAGTGCGCTGCTCAGATTTCGACCCGTCACGAGGCTCACTTTGGCAATAATGACGAGTAGAACCGAACTCTCTACTTATATAGATTCTGGCAGCCACCCAATTTGCATATGCTACTGTGCGCTATTGTTTGGCGCACGCGTGCTATTGTTTAGAGCGCGCCTGCTACAGCCCCGGAGCGCCAGTGTCACGTGATGCGTTTATTTTATTTTTATTAATTACTTAAGCGAATATCTATTTTTGAGGATTTATTTTCATCTATTGCGTCCAATAAAACGCGATTTTTTATTTTATGCCCATCCTAATTTTTTTTTAATTTTACGACTTGCGAATATCTATTTTTGAGGTTTTATTTACACCTATTTCATCTACTAAAATTCTAAATGCTAATTTTTTTATGCCCTTTCGAATAGGGGCGATTTTTCTTATATCTACGCGAATCGCATCACTGCTTTGCGTCGTACGCGACGATTTTGACTTTGTCGACGTGAGCGACACTGTTATTCTCCCTAAATTCTGCATTCTCGACTACCATCGTCCAGACGTTGTCGCAGAATCTATAGCCCTTCATATTGCCTTTGAAAGAAATGCTTTTCTTGGCACCCTTTTCTATGGCTTTGTTCGCGGCCTTGTCAAACTTTTCGACGATTTTCATGGCCAAATCCGCCGACATCTGACCACTTAGAATCAGTTCGTCGATAGTTTCGACGAGGCTTTTGCACAGAGTCGTATTTCGATACAATTTCTCACTCATGCTGACAATTACGTGCTTCGGTGCGATAGGAATAGTGCGCTGCTCAGATTTCGACCCGTCACGAGGCTCACTTTGGCAATAATGACGAGTAGAACCGAACTCTCTACTTATATAGATTCTGGCAGCCACCCAATTTGCATATGCTACTGTGCGCTATTGTTTGGCGCACGCGTGCTATTGTTTAGAGCGCGCCTGCTACAGCCCCGGAGCGCCAGTGTCACGTGATGCGTTTATTTTATTTTTATTAATTACTTAAGCGAATATCTATTTTTGAGGATTTATTTTCATCTATTGCGTCCAATAAAACGCGATTTTTTATTTTATGCCCATCCTAATTTTTTTTTAATTTTACGACTTGCGAATATCTATTTTTGAGGTTTTATTTACACCTATTTCATCTACTAAAATTCTAAATGTTAATTTTATTTTTATTTTATGCCCTTTCGAATAGGGGCGATTTTTCTTATATCTACGCGAATCGCATCACTGCTTTGCGTCGTACGCGACGATTTTGACTTTGTCGACGTGAGCGACACTGTTATTCTCCCTAAATTCTGCATTCTCGACTACCATCGTCCAGACGTTGTCGCAGAATCTATAGCCCTTCATATTGCCTTTGAAAGAAATGCTTTTCTTGGCACCCTTTTCTATGGCTTTGTTCGCGGCCTTGTCAAACTTTTCGACGATTTTCATGGCCAAATCCGCCGACATCTGACCACTTAGAATCAGTTCGTCGATAGTTTCGACGAGGCTTTTGCACAGAGTCGTATTTCGATACAATTTCTCACTCATGCTGACAATTACGTGCTTCGGTGCGATAGGAATAGTGCGCTGCTCAGATTTCGACCCGTCACGAGGCTCACTTTGGCAATAATGACGAGTAGAACCGAACTCTCTACTTATATAGATTCTGGCAGCCACCCAATTTGCATATGCTACTGTGCGCTATTGTTTGGCGCACGCGTGCTATTGTTTAGAGCGCGCCTGCTACAGCCCCGGAGCGCCAGTGTCACGTGATGCGTTTATTTTATTTTTATTAATTACTTAAGCGAATATCTATTTTTGAGGATTTATTTTCATCTATTGCGTCCAATAAAACGCGATTTTTTATTTTATTTATGCCCATCCTAATTTTTTTTTTAATTTTACGACTTGCGAATATCTATTTTTGAGGTTTTACTAACACCTATTTCATCTACTTAAATTCTAAATGCTAATTTTTTTATGCCCTTTCGAATAGGGGCGATTTTTCTTATATCTACGCGAATCGCATCACTGCTTTGCGTCGTACGCGACGATTTTGACTTTGTCGACGTGAGCGACACTGTTATTCTCCCTAAATTCTGCATTCTCGACTACCATCGTCCAGACGTTGTCGCAGAATCTATAGCCCTTCATATTGCCTTTGAAAGAAATGCTTTTCTTGGCACCCTTTTCTATGGCTTTGTTCGCGGCCTTGTCAAACTTTTCGACGATTTTCATGGCCAAATCCGCCGACATCTGACCACTTAGAATCAGTTCGTCGATAGTTTCGACGAGGCTTTTGCACAGAGTCGTATTTCGATACAATTTCTCACTCATGCTGACAATTACGTGCTTCGGTGCGATAGGAATAGTGCGCTGCTCAGATTTCGACCCGTCACGAGGCTCACTTTGGCAATAATGACGAGTAGAACCGAACTCTCTACTTATATAGATTCTGGCAGCCACCCAATTTGCATATGCTACTGTGCGCTATTGTTTGGCGCACGCGTGCTATTGTTTAGAGCGCGCCTGCTACAGCCCCGGAGCGCCAGTGTCACGTGATGCGTTTATTTTATTTTTATTAATTACTTAAGCGAATATCTATTTTTGAGGATTTATTTTCATCTATTGCGTCCAATAAAACGCGATTTTTTATTTTATTTTATGCCCATCCTAATTTTTTTTTAATTTTACGACTTGCGAATATCTATTTTTGAGGTTTTACTAACACCTATTTCATCTACTTAAATTCTAAATGCTAATTTTTTTATGCCCTTTCGAATAGGGGCGATTTTTCTTATATCTACGCGAATCGCATCACTGCTTTGCGTCGTACGCGACGATTTTGACTTTGTCGACGTGAGCGACACTGTTATTCTCCCTAAATTCTGCATTCTCGACTACCATCGTCCAGACGTTGTCGCAGAATCTATAGCCCTTCATATTGCCTTTGAAAGAAATGCTTTTCTTGGCACCCTTTTCTATGGCTTTGTTCGCGGCCTTGTCAAACTTTTCGACGATTTTCATGGCCAAATCCGCCGACATCTGACCACTTAGAATCAGTTCGTCGATAGTTTCGACGAGGCTTTTGCACAGAGTCGTATTTCGATACAATTTCTCACTCATGCTGACAATTACGTGCTTCGGTGCGATAGGAATAGTGCGCTGCTCAGATTTCGACCCGTCACGAGGCTCACTTTGGCAATAATGACGAGTAGAACCGAACTCTCTACTTATATAGATTCTGGCAGCCACCCAATTTGCATATGCTACTGTGCGCTATTGTTTGGCGCACGCGTGCTATTGTTTAGAGCGCGCCTGCTACAGCCCCGGAGCGCCAGTGTCACGTGATGCGTTTATTTTATTTTTATTAATTACTTAAGCGAATATCTATTTTTGAGGATTTATTTTCATCTATTGCGTCCAATAAAACGCGATTTTTTATTTTATTTTATGCCCATCCTAATTTTTTTTTAATTTTACGACTTGCGAATATCTATTTTTGAGGTTTTATTTACACCTATTTCATCTACTAAAATTCTAAATGTTAATTTTATTTTTATTTTATGCCCTTTCGAATAGGGGCGATTTTTCTTATATCTACGCGAATCGCATCACTGCTTTGCGTCGTACGCGACGATTTTGACTTTGTCGACGTGAGCGACACTGTTATTCTCCCTAAATTCTGCATTCTCGACTACCATCGTCCAGACGTTGTCGCAGAATCTATAGCCCTTCATATTGCCTTTGAAAGAAATGCTTTTCTTGGCACCCTTTTCTATGGCTTTGTTCGCGGCCTTGTCAAACTTTTCGACGATTTTCATGGCCAAATCCGCCGACATCTGACCACTTAGAATCAGTTCGTCGATAGTTTCGACGAGGCTTTTGCACAGAGTCGTATTTCGATACAATTTCTCACTCATGCTGACAATTACGTGCTTCGGTGCGATAGGAATAGTGCGCTGCTCAGATTTCGACCCGTCACGAGGCTCACTTTGGCAATAATGACGAGTAGAACCGAACTCTCTACTTATATAGATTCTGGCAGCCACCCAATTTGCATATGCTACTGTGCGCTATTGTTTGGCGCACGCGTGCTATTGTTTAGAGCGCGCCTGCTACAGCCCCGGAGCGCCAGTGTCACGTGATGCGTTTATTTTATTTTTATTAATTACTTAAGCGAATATCTATTTTTGAGGATTTATTTTCATCTATTGCGTCCAATAAAACGCGATTTTTTATTTTATTTAATACCCATCCTAATTTTTTTTAATTTTACGACTTGCGAATATCTATTTTTGAGGTTTTACTAACACCTATTTCATCTACTTAAATTCTAAATGCTAATTTTTTTTATGCCCTTTCGAATAGGGGCGATTTTTCTTATATCTACGCGAATCGCATCACTGCTTTGCGTCGTACGCGACGATTTTGACTTTGTCGACGTGAGCGACACTGTTATTCTCCCTAAATTCTGCATTCTCGACTACCATCGTCCAGACGTTGTCGCAGAATCTATAGCCCTTCATATTGCCTTTGAAAGAAATGCTTTTCTTGGCACCCTTTTCTATGGCTTTGTTCGCGGCCTTGTCAAACTTTTCGACGATTTTCATGGCCAAATCCGCCGACATCTGACCACTTAGAATCAGTTCGTCGATAGTTTCGACGAGGCTTTTGCACAGAGTCGTATTTCGATACAATTTCTCACTCATGCTGACAATTACGTGCTTCGGTGCGATAGGAATAGTGCGCTGCTCAGATTTCGACCCGTCACGAGGCTCACTTTGGCAATAATGACGAGTAGAACCGAACTCTCTACTTATATAGATTCTGGCAGCCACCCAATTTGCATATGCTACTGTGCGCTATTGTTTGGCGCACGCGTGCTATTGTTTAGAGCGCGCCTGCTACAGCCCCGGAGCGCCAGTGTCACGTGATGCGTTTATTTTATTTTTATTAATTACTTAAGCGAATATCTATTTTTGAGGATTTATTTTCATCTATTGCGTCCAATAAAACGCGATTTTTTATTTTATTTTATGCCCATCCTAATTTTTTTTTAATTTTACGACTTGCGAATATCTATTTTTGAGGTTTTATTTACACCTATTTCATCTACTAAAATTCTAAATGCTAATTTTTTTATGCCCTTTCGAATAGGGGCGATTTTTCTTATATCTACGCGAATCGCATCACTGCTTTGCGTCGTACGCGACGATTTTGACTTTGTCGACGTGAGCGACACTGTTATTCTCCCTAAATTCTGCATTCTCGACTACCATCGTCCAGACGTTGTCGCAGAATCTATAGCCCTTCATATTGCCTTTGAAAGAAATGCTTTTCTTGGCACCCTTTTCTATGGCTTTGTTCGCGGCCTTGTCAAACTTTTCGACGATTTTCATGGCCAAATCCGCCGACATCTGACCACTTAGAATCAGTTCGTCGATAGTTTCGACGAGGCTTTTGCACAGAGTCGTATTTCGATACAATTTCTCACTCATGCTGACAATTACGTGCTTCGGTGCGATAGGAATAGTGCGCTGCTCAGATTTCGACCCGTCACGAGGCTCACTTTGGCAATAATGACGAGTAGAACCGAACTCTCTACTTATATAGATTCTGGCAGCCACCCAATTTGCATATGCTACTGTGCGCTATTGTTTGGCGCACGCGTGCTATTGTTTAGAGCGCGCCTGCTACAGCCCCGGAGCGCCAGTGTCACGTGATGCGTTTATTTTATTTTTATTAATTACTTAAGCGAATATCTATTTTTGAGGATTTATTTTCATCTATTGCGTCCAATAAAACGCGATTTTTTATTTTATTTTATGCCCATCCTAATTTTTTTTTAATTTTACGACTTGCGAATATCTATTTTTGAGGTTTTATTTACACCTATTTCATCTACTAAAATTCTAAATGTTAATTTTATTTTTATTTTATGCCCTTTCGAATAGGGGCGATTTTTCTTATATCTACGCGAATCGCATCACTGCTTTGCGTCGTACGCGACGATTTTGACTTTGTCGACGTGAGCGACACTGTTATTCTCCCTAAATTCTGCATTCTCGACTACCATCGTCCAGACGTTGTCGCAGAATCTATAGCCCTTCATATTGCCTTTGAAAGAAATGCTTTTCTTGGCACCCTTTTCTATGGCTTTGTTCGCGGCCTTGTCAAACTTTTCGACGATTTTCATGGCCAAATCCGCCGACATCTGACCACTTAGAATCAGTTCGTCGATAGTTTCGATGAGGCTTTTGCACAGAGTCGTATTTCGATACAATTTCTCACTCATGCTGACAATTACGTGCTTCGGTGCGATAGGAATAGTGCGCTGCTCAGATTTCGACCCGTCACGAGGCTCACTTTGGCAATAATGACGAGTAGAACCGAACTCTCTACTTATATAGATTCTGGCAGCCACCCAATTTGCATATGCTACTGTGCGCTATTGTTTGGCGCACGCGTGCTATTGTTTAGAGCGCGCCTGCTACAGCCCCGGAGCGCCAGTGATGCGTTTATTTTATTTTTATTAATTACTTAAGCGAATATCTATTTTTGAGGATTTATTTTCATCTATTGCGTCCAATAAAACGCGATTTTTTATTTTATTTTATGCCCATCCTAATTTTGTTTTTAATTTTACGACTTGCGAATATCTATTTTTGAGGTTTTACTAACACCTATTTCATCTACTTAAATTCTAAATGCTAATTTTTTTATGCCCTTTCGAATAGGGTCGATTTTTCTTACATATAAATAAGCCCTTCATATTGCCTTTGAATGAAATGCTTTTAAATTGTACCCTAATTCTTTTGTACTTCATCATCAATTTAGAGACTTTTTGAAAAAATTAGTTTTAAACAATATCAATAACAACAATTTATCTAAAATTTATATGAGAACGATCGATCGACTTTAGACTCTCTCTATTAACAACAGAATGCTGAATCAATGGCCTTCCAGCATTTGTTGGTTATGGCGCGTAGGGTGGAACTTGTTTTTTATCATCTGCAGCCTCCAGTTTTGTTTAATGTTATTTAAGTTGTAATATTTGTTCATTAATTAATTACTAAAAACTTCAGATGAAACATCTACTCCATTTTTTAATTTTTACTGGTAGCTCAATGAAACCTAAGATTTACAAGAGTCAATTAATTAGCACTGGCAGATGTGAACCTAAAATGTCTACAAGGGCTTACGTCAATTTTTGTTTTAATTGTGTGTTTATTTATTTATTAACCATATAAAGAAACAAATATATTAACTGCTAATAAGTACACTTACAAAATTAGTATAACTTGTGTCTGACTGGCACTGCTTAAACCAGCTATTATTCTTGTGTGTGGATACATACAAGCACATCGCTATAAACAAATTGATGCATATTACTGGCAATATATATCTAAACTTGTTTTTTCCCTGAAGGGAACCTTAATCATGTTCCTCAATAAATATACCATGAGACATTTCGTTATTATTACTATTTCATGGAAAAGCACATTAAGTCATAAAATGTAATCGAATACTATCGATTCCTATCAAAAGCCGGATCAGGTGAATTGAAACCTTTAAAAGCGTTCGCTCAACTTTTTGTTGTCAATCTCAAAGCACGTGATCATACACACATTAGAACATTAGCAGCAATTATAATTATAAATTATAAGCAGTTCAAATTATTTTTTCGGATTTTAACTATCTCGATAAAATCAGTGATAAAACATTACGTCATGATTTCTGCTATCAAAGAAGAGTTGAAAAGATTTTGCGAGTCAACCACAATCAGAGGAGTTTCGCGGATTTTAAAATCAAAAGAAATCTTTTTAAAGGTGATGTGGACAATTTCTGTCATATTTTCTGCTGTTATCCTTGTGAGCTTCCTTTACTTCATCGTCAATAAATTTTATTCATGGCCTGTGACATCGGAGTTTAAGGAAAATCCTAAATTCAATATTGTCTTTCCCGACGTCACGCTTTGCAGTTTGAATAGATTCATGAACAACTATCAAGGAAGCTATGCAATAGGAGATTATTTCAAAAATATCGACGAGACAAAAGGTTTTGATGACAACGCAACTTTGAGATCTTTATTTTATACCTTTCCCTCGTTTATCAGTAACCTACCGAAGGATGGCCTTTTGGAAGAGGACGACTGTCCTCAATTTGTGGCTGAGTGTATGCTCTACTCATTCAACTGGATGGAAATTCATAACTGCAGTCAGGACTTCATTAGAATGTGGAATCCATATTATTATTCTTGTTACACAATTTCCTCGAGCAAAATAAACGTTGTAAGCGATCAAATTGTAAGAGGAATGACTTTGATACTCAACAACGGACCTCCAAGTAACGAGCAGATACCACACAGTAATTCGATAACTTCTTCTCAGGGCAGTGGAGTTAGAATTTCAATTCACAGCCCTGGAACTCTTCCTGATTTAAAACGTGGTTTTGATCTTTCGCCTGGCTCCGATAATAGAATAAAAATTGAACAGACGAATATTGAGCGTCTCGATAAACCTTACAATCCCCTCGGTTGCACTACTCGGGAATTCGTGACCAATTCACCGTCGACGAAATATTCACAAGACCAATGCATTGAGTTTTGTCTTCAAATGCAGATCTACCAGAAGTGTGGATGCGTTTCTCATTGGTATTCTGCTCCAGGAATGTTGGACAACATTTCCTTATGCGGAAACACATCGTTTTCTACAGATGAGCGAATATGGGAGAGAGAAATGAACAAAATGCTTTGCGCTTTTAAAGTTACCTTGAATCAAAGCCACTGCATCAGCAATTGCCAGTTTCCTTGCTTTGAAACAAAATACGATTTGTACGTAGCAAGTTCGGCATGGCCTTCAAAATTCGTTCGACTAGCAATTTTTCGAAAATACTTTGAAGGATGCATTGATAAAATTCCAGAAGTTAAAGAAAGATTTGCGGCTTACAATTACCAAAAAAATCTTGGAAATAATGGTACCAAATCAATCTTCAATTATTCGTTTTCTGAGCGGAAAGAAATTGGCGAATCGTTGTTGAAAGTGAAACTGATAATTGAGGAAGACTTTCCATATTCGCACATTGAGAAACCCTTATACACCTGGGATGTCATGGTGGGTATTGTAGGTGGAATATTGAGCCTATGGTTGGGAATCTCAGCCATGACTGTTTCTGAACTCATTGAATGTGTTTATTTTATTTGTAAACGTTTTCTAAAATTATTTCTCAATGCCAACGTAACCTCTTCCCAGAAGTAGCAGCATTAAAACGGAATTCTTTGAAAGAAAACGTTTGGAATTTAAACAAAAATTGACTAGGCATATTATATTTTAATAATTTAATATGTTATTTAACATGTATTCACAATAAATATTTATTGTCTCTAGCTGTAGTTCCAAAAATAACTGTTAGTATTGTAATAACCCGGGGTCCTCAAACTAATTATGGAAGGTCAGGTTTATTGAAAGTGTTCGGATGGCTTGGAAGATGTACAATGCTCAAATGTCTAAGTCTTGAAATCTGCTGTTTCTCTAACTCTCGCTCTTCTTTTCGAGATAAGTCTATTTGTCTAGCTTCATAACCAAAGACTCTGAATAGTAATTAATTAATTAATTATAAAATTATATTGCCACTAAATTAATTAATTACTAAATTCATTAATCAGCAATATAATTTTAATTATTCTTCAATTATCCGGATCCAGGGATCCAACAGTATTACCATTTGGAAAAGTTGGCTGCAAGTTTGTTAATCAATACGCAGCGAAGTCGATTACAATCCATTGAAACATGATTTCAAAGGCAGTCCGAGTGAATCAAACAAATTCAACTTTCGGTTCGCGAACGAAGCTTTTTTGCGATGGAGCTCGAACGATATTTTACCTGAGTTGAGCAAATATTCGAAGCACTATATCCTTGTTAAAAATATGCTTTCACACTTTTCACATTTGTTAGTCAGTTTGCGGAGAATACCTTTCATTTCTGTTTTGAAGTGGGCAAAAGTGACTCTCGGTGGGAGTTCCCTCCACCCCAAGGACCAATTTTGTACGACAGGATAGCGGTGGGAGACGTATTTCTGCCTTTAAAATCTCACAATTCAACCTTTATATTGAATATTCCCTTACATTTTCTATGGACCTGGCACTCTCATATCAAATTTGACAAAATTACTGGCAAATATTTACGATACACAGTCACCCTTGCACAACGATGACTCTTATTGTTTGTTAAAATCTTACAATTCAACATGTAAGAATGAATTTCAATGAATGCAGAAAGCTTTCTTTCATTTTAGTTCTTTTATTTTATTTTAAATTTTTATTATTTATTTTATTCTTTTATTATGTTCTAATTCATTATTTGGTTTCCTGCTTAGTTCTTACTAAATATCACTGCATTTTTCTGCTGCATCTTTAAAAATAATTCTATGCATCTTTTTTATTCTGCAAATAAAATAAAATCACTGCTTTTTAAACACACATTTTGGTATAACTTTCTTTTCACAGATTTTAAATTCTGGATCGTTATTTTGGAATAAAATGCTTCCATAAGACCTAAATGTATATGTAATAGGTATGTTTTACATATTTAATATATATGTATACATTGGGCGTCACATTAGACGCACTTTTATTCCCCAATTTATGATTTGAAAAAAAAAACTTAAGTTTATCAGAACGCTGCTTTGAAGACATTGACCCTTTATTTGGAAAAAGAATACTTTAAATTTTAAGTAAATTATTTTCAATTAATTCTCTGTAAATGCATTCCTCATTCATGTCTAATCCTTTCAAGTCAAATGCTTTCAAAAAGCTGTATTTCACAGAGGCACAAGTAACCATAATTTATCATTTCGAGCGTCGGCTGCTGAATGATGACGTATCTTGATGGAGGAACGCCATCTGCTGAACAATTGACTCGAAGCCAAGTTGATGCAGAAATAGGTCCTTTATAAACTCCACACAGGTAATAAGTGTTTATCACTGGTCTTCTTACAAGCCACGAATCATTTGTGACTCCAACATTAATGTCCTGATATCTAATGTCTATGGGAAATTGTGATATTAATATATTAAAATTATGTTAAATTAATTTATAAGCCATACCCTCGGACAAATATTAAAGCCAAGTACTGTAAATATTAAAAGCAGGACGGCCGAATGAGTAGCACGGTGCAACATATGATGGACGTATGTTAATAACGTTACTTAATTTGGAAAATGCTTTGACTACAAATAAAATTGAGAATCTAAGTAACAAAATTCCTTTTAAACTGAAATACTGTCGCTTAACTTACACTCAGTCGATAAACCTGCCTTTGTTAACACGTAGACGAATTCGAATCTAAACTTTTCAATCAAATCAACCATGAACCAATTCTCTCCTCCGTTACGTTCGTCGGTCTGGAAACATTCTGCCGTCCACAAGTTAGTTCCGTTTAGACCGTCAACTGCCAACCACGAACCAAGGAGGGTGGGGCCCAGAGACGCTGTCGTACTCGAACAGGTACGGCGCTGGGCTGCCAAATTTCCATTTGCTAGATAATGCAGGTGTGCGTAAATATTGTGAATATGTATAAATATTTAACAAAGACACTTGTAAATATTTTTAAGCGCTGAAATTTGTCCATAGGTATAGAGGACCATGAGAGGAAGCATATTGGTTCGGGCTGTCTGTTCTCGGTGATTATTTATGCAATACGTAACATTATAGTTATAATTATAGTTATTTTAAGTTTAATATTTGATATGATAAAGATAATAAATTCGTCTAAAATTTAAACTGAAATAAAGAATCAAAACTTTGCCTGGAAATCATATTCGAAACAAACGTTAATTGAAAAAAAAAGTATTACCTGCTACTGGTATTGTTGCAATCATCTGTAAAAAAAAAACATTAATATCGGTTAATTTTTATGCATTTTTAAAGATTTTATTAAGAATAAAGGTTCATCCCCATTGCAATTTTATTAAATTAATTATAAGTAATATAAATAAATCAACCAAAGTAAAATTAATAACTAACGTAATAATTTGTGCAGTTAGGAATATTAAGGATTTTATACGTCAAAAAATCAAAGAGCTGACACGACAGCTTAATTTTCAGGTAATTGAAGCCGAGACAGTTTTTCCTTAGTTGACATGTTACTGCACAGCGAATTATGTCTTCCACTTCCGACTGAACAAAAGATGGAGTATCGAGAGCGCATCCCGATTTGCCGACGCAATCGAGAGTCTTGCGATAAACTGAACCATTCTCCACGTGTTCTGATGCTTTGAAAGCTACAGACATCAGCAAAAATAATTTGTAGACGATCATTTTCAATCACACATTAAAAGGTAATCTTAATCTGCTTTTGTTTTCGATTAGTTTTCGAAATTTATATTTCCCGAGATTCTTTCTCCTGGTCTCGTTGGTCTGCATCAAATAGCAAAAATAAAAGCTTTTGGAATGTTGTTGCGATGCAAATCCAAAGTAATTGTTACAATATGACCTGCATCGATGGCTCCACACATATTCAGCATCAAATTCAGTGGCGTATAAAATTTGGTTATTATTATCGTTTTAGTTACGAATTCAAAGTAACATTGGAGGTGATGCTTCCATGAACTTAGTTTTTAAAAGTAAAGACATATTCAATCTTTTTGAAAACAAAAACTTGCTTTTTATGAAGTCAAACTTTTAATGTCCATTGGTTGGATGATTTTTCCATCATAGAATTGATTTGAATAAAATGAAATTCTACAATATTTAAAAAATCTTGTAAAGTATTTTCTAGGAAAATAAAAAAAAACCATTAATATATTGCACTAATTTAACATTAAACACGTTTTTGTGAACGATTGTTTGCTATCCTTCCCTGGACTTCCCAAACTGCAACCAAGAAAGATTTTAATTAGAATATGAGCAGAGGTTATCAAACAATGATTTAATGAAATCGATTCAGTCCAAAAATTGTTTGTCTGTTTCTGTTGTGACAACGCGTACTAAGCGCGAGTTTCAATTTTATGCATTGTGTTTCTTTTGTTTTTAGGTGGTTTTGGTATGTTTTTGTATGTTTTTGAGTTCGATTGAGTTGGTATGTATTTCTGGTGCCTTCAAGCTGTTGTTTCCGGAATGTTTATGTTGTACTGTTGTTGTTGTGTGTCTAAGTACAAATTGATTATTGTGGCCTACGAGTTGTTGGTTGAAGTACTTGCCCAGAGATATGAAGAGCTGCAGTATCTCGGGTGATTTCCAATAATGCGATCGCAAAATATATAATACAAGATTTAATAAACTGAACGAAAATCCAAATGAAGTAAGAAAAATAAAAGGCAAGGAAAACAGATGCAGGATGGAAAAAAAGATTGAAATCATTAATAAATTGACATTGGCTTGTCTAAAATTTGTCTCTCTTTCGACCGTTATCTGCGAGATATGTTAAATAAAATTATTAAAAGTCTATATCCTTTCTTAATTTATAAAATCACCCATGTAGTAATTATTGCAATGCTAAAAATTGTTAAAATCTTAAGAGAAAAGAAATCAAGGAGACAACACAATGTCGTTTTGTGGAATTAATTAAAGCCGGAACATCTCAGTCCAATGATGGCCACGTATTCTCATTCCAAAATGAATGATGGAAGGTTTGAAAAACGTCACCTCCTTCGTTGCCTTAGAAACCAAGATTCCTTTGAAAAGCGAGTCCATCCCCTGATTTTGACATTTTTGCTGTGAAACATGCGAATATATTACTTTTATTACGCTATAATTACATAATTACGCACCACTTCTTACAGAATCATCTCGTTGAAATCTGTAAATCTCAAAAAAATAATATTTATCTTAATATTAAAGACACGCAACAATTGCGGATTTTAGGGGAAAACAATAACTTTTTCTGTTGTCAAGGTATTTCTAAACATAAAACAAAATTGACTCGAAACGATAAATTGTAAAAGAAAAATAAACTAATTTCGTTGCTAACCTTGGTATCGAGCAGGACTTTTACTATTGTTAAAATTCGCAAAGCGCTACTTTGTCAGACTTTAGAAAATCATCGAATTCTTTTCTTTTTTTTAAATGTTGTCATTGGTGTTCATCATGTGTAAGGTTTCGTATTGTATTACTTTGTAGTCATTTGAATTGATATGACTTTCTGCTGTCGGAACTTGGTGCAACCCGATATGATAGGAAGGCGTTTATGTTTGGGCGAGTACTAAGAAGCATTGGGGTTATAAGGTGCGCTTTGTTCGCGTTTAAAAATATTTTGACAGCTGAAATATAATTTTTGAGAAATTAAATTTAATGGAAAGGCATAATTTAGCTCCGATCCATCAATGATAAGGAATTAGAGGCATCGTATAATTCGTTTTCTTACGTGTGGTTATATTATAATTAAAAATATGCTCCATTTTGTACCCATTTTGTTCTTTTGTAGAAGTGATAGATTGGCAAATTTTGATATCTACCAATGAGTTCCAAAAGGCAATGAACGCTTTGAGGGGGAGTTTGATCTGTAGATTGACTCTAAACATATTTTAAAACTTTTTTAATATTTTATCGCTTACCATCGCAATTCAGTTTCATCTTTTGATCACATTACTGAATCAAAGGCTAACGTCAATATCAATAATAATTGGATTTGTTGAAAATAAGGAGAAAATATAGCATTAAAACTGGCAATTTAATAATAATAATAATAATAATTACTAAATGAATTTTTATTCTATGTTTTTCAAACAGAGACAGCTGTTTCTCATCCAAGAAATGCTTGAAAGTCCCAACTCTTAGACTCGTTGAATTCACAATTTGAAAGCACGAGTTTGTGTTGCTTCCATTTTTCCACGAATATTGATTCAATGCATTGTCCATTCTCCAACATTAATAAACCAGATTCCTTAAAATCAACAACATGCTGAATTATGTCATTCGAGTTTCAAAAATTAATAATTTAACGTTTTAAATTATTTAAATTTACGTGCTAATCGACAATTCATAGATGTTTATGTAATTGAATTTCATATTATATGAATTAGATAATAATATTTATCATCATTATTGTTAATTAAAAACAGGGATCTGCAATTAAAATTGAAATGTCTAATTTATGAAATAAATTTAAAATTTATTATGTAAATGTTTTTAGCTTTGTGTGCAAAATAATGTAAATTTATTATTGTGATTGTATTTTATAAATTAAATATAAGTAACTATATCCTGAAAATTAAATTAATTTTATATTATATTATATTGTATTGTATTGTATTGTATTGTATTGTATTGCATTGCATTGCATTGTATTGCATTGTATTGTATTGTATTGTATTGTATTGTATTGTATTATTAAACCTTTAAATAATGTACACGGATTCCCTCATTTATTGAACAGTTCTCCATCACAAGTTCTGATTTTCTTCTCTTTTCCTCCACCATAAAACATCGATTTTCCTTTCTGATTTTATTTTTCTTGTCCAGAGAAAATAACTGCATTGGGTTTTATATTTAAATTTAAAAAATTATTTGGAATCATTATTACATTAAATCATCATTTTATCCATTAAATGTTGTTAATTATCGTTAATACATGTTAAAATATTTGTTATTTTGACTAATTATTAATAAAAGAATTTATTAGCTAATGCTGATGAATCCAAGTTATCCGAATTATTTAGATTATCAAAATTAGTCAGTCTTAATTAAATTATAAGCATATTATAACTTATAACTAGAGGCTTATGTAATCGCATTTGTTACATTTGTAAACAAATTAGCGGAAGACAGATTTATTATTAGAATCCCAATTCGGGCTGTTAGAAAATTATATTATATTATATTATATATTATTATTATATATATGAAATAAATTTATTTTATTATATGATTTATTTATTACTTATGAGTAAAATCTATTTAACTTAAAATGAATATTTTGCATTCTAATAAATTTGCATTAAATTTTCTCTTGCAGTTGATCTGCTCCAAAAATGATCAATAGCTACTTTATGGTTTTCTAAATAATTTATTAGTATTAATATATTGATTATAAATATATTAATTAAATTCACAAGTTAATTCAAAGTTACAGAGACTTGATTAAGACTGGCTCCCTCTTGATTGTCATAAAGACTGATTGCGTACGAAGAGTAACTAGAGTCTCTTCCCAGTGAATCCCAACATTTGTTTCCGTAACGAAGGCAAATCTGTTTATAAAAATTAATTTTACCTTATTTTATTGTTAATAGATGAAAATTAAGAGCTGTTAAGAGGTATTATTTAATAATATTGTCATATTTGCATATGTTAAGTTATAGTCCTGTAACTTACAATATAAGCAAAGAACAAGGTATTGTTCAAAGTATCGTTCAATGTTCATCTTCTCACAAAATTTTGCGCTTGCCAATTTTATAAAATTTGTTAATATTGATTTATTTAATTAGCGAAATATCAAATAATTATTAAATTTTAAAATAATTTCTAGATATTATAAATATATAAGATCATAAAAAGGCAGTGCAATATCGTTTTATTGGCTGTAAAACTTAGATTCTCCGTCAAAGCCTCTTCAAAGGAATGAAGACTTATTATTATTATTTGTTATTAATTTGATTAATAACATTTTAATTTAAACGCAATTAGTAAATAAATGCTAACACTTCCAAAAGCAAGAACATCTTCATCAGGAATAAAAAGTTCTGGAAACACGTTGTCCACAAACCATTTGAACGACCGACATTTCAATTCTTTTCGCAATTTCTTTCTGTCCGTTAAGTCTCCAACATCGAGTAGCTGAAATTTTAAGAATATTTATTTGTTAAGAGTTTAAAAATGTTTTTAATTTCATTTAGCTTTCACTTTTAAGTCTATTTGTGATTATTTGGAGTCTCTGGCGATATGAACAGGGCTCCTTATAAATTAACTATTATTAACGTTATATAACATTTTCTGTTTATTTCTTTGTGAATTTCCAAATTATTGAATTTAATTATTTTTATTTAACATTTCATAACGGGCTAAACAGAATTGAAAGTCATTAAAATCATGCAATTTAACATTTAAAATAAAATCGTTTTACTTTGAGTTCAGGACGATGAAGGTAAAATAATCTTTTGTATTCATCCAACCACACCTCAGCCACTCTTTTGGGATTCATGTTCAAATTTTTATCTGTTCAATTTATAATTAGCACAACATGAAAATTGAAGATGGATAAATATTAATTTCTAAACAACTACATTGTATTAAATTATTAATAACGAGTGCATCTTTTTGGGGTTTTATGCCGTCAAACACGTTTTTATTTGTTCATTTTATTTATTGAAAATTCAGTAACATATTAACTTCATGTCTTGATTTAAATTTACTTTAATGATGAATCGACATTTAAATTTAATTTAGAAATAAATAGAAATGAACTTGCTGTCAATGGAGTACGGAAAAGCAGACCTGTAGAGGTGACCAACTCTGGAACATGGAATGAACTCCAAAGACCCTCCACACATCCAAATCTGAAAAAAAACCACAAATTTAACGAAATTGTATACAATTTGTACAATGAATTTGTTAATCGCTAATATCTTCAGAATAATTGCAATTCATTGAATGCTTTTAGGTATAAGTTGTTGAATAAAATAGTCCTATGACTTAATAGTCGGAAAGCTATAAAAAAAATTAAGAGTATTTGTTAATTTGGTTCTGTAGCAAGGCCATCTTAACATCAACAGAAAAATCTAAGAAAAATAATTTCAGCAATGGCTTTAAAATGTCACAAGGAAGTCAAACTCAATTGTAAAATGAAGATACCCTGAGTGACATTTCGGTGTTCTCACCTCCCCAGATGTGCATACCGACATCGTAGCCTCCCAAATGGAAGAAGAAATTCCTGTCCATCGCAAACAAGCCGCCTGCCATGGCCGGTGACCTTTTATAAGGTCATATTAGGTCATGTACGTGATAATATACCTTGTTAACGTGAGCGAGTTAGCGCTTTCATTAAATTTTTGTTAAATAATAACTTTTTAATATGAATTTTATATGTTGAATTCTTATAACTTCGAATTTCACCTATTAAACCACTATCAAATTAAATTAATTTCAAACTTTATTGGACAAGTTTGATTTTTCCTCCTCTCCAATTCCTGTTTTTGAATGGAAATCCAATCGAAAGTCAAACTCCAATCAAATCCACCTGCAGTTCCTCCCCCATTTTTGGAAAACTCCAAGGTGTGAGTGCTCAAGAGGTCAATGAGGGGACACACGACCACTGTTTTGTCTTCTTGAATTCTGTTCAGAAGTGGTTCCAACCTGAAATTTCTCTCAATATATTCGCTTGAAGTAAACAATTTCACCATTTTATTTTTCTAAAATTTATATCGGACTCGGAGATAAAACTTAATTTGATATAATAATTAAATAATTTAATAATTCAGGATAAATGACAACGTGCGTTCTAAGAGAAGTGATAGTTTCATTTGTCGTGCATTGAACGAATGCTTTTGCAAATCTAAATGTAACATATTCTCATGCGTGAAAATAAACATCTGAAAGTTAACATGATTCGAGATCTAGGAATACTCATAGATTCTTCGCTCCGACTTGACAAGCACATAGATAACATCACCAGAAAGGCAGCTACAACATACAAGCTAATTCTAGCATCATTTTCCTCACGTGACCATGACATCCTCATAAGGGCATTTTGTACCTTTGTTAGGCCAATACTCGAGTACGGCTCTCCTGTATGGAACCCACACAAAAAACTTCTCATCGATAGGCTTGAACAGATCCAAAAAAGGTTCACCAAGGCCATTCCCACACTGGCCAAATATCCTTATCTGCTGAGGCTAAAGATTCTTAAATTGCCCACCCTAGAAAAACGAAGACTACTGGCCGATCTCACCATGTGTTTTAAACTACTAAAAGGCCTTACTAATAGCAAAATCTCCACTATTCTCAACAGATCAACATACACTAGGACCAGAGGCCACAACTACAAACTCAGGACAAACAAATTCCGTTGTAATACTTCCAAATACTTTTTCTCCAATCGAATTGTCAAATCCTGGAACACCCTGCCAGCCCATGTCGTTAACTCCTCAACCACGTCCCGCTTCAATGCTGAGATCCACAAATTAAACCTTAACCAATACCTTAAATATCACGAACCCTAAGAGCTTACATCTGTACAAGTGTTTTTTTGTTTTTGTTTTTTAAGTCCGAATGGCGATTGTTTATGTTCTATTTGCGCTTCAGTTGTTTTTCCGAACGTGTCAGAGGCCTCGGTCCTTCGTTCGTCTCGAATAAATGAAATGAAATGAATAATAACGATATTAAACGCGTTCTTGGTAAATGATAGAGGATTGAAAAAACATTGTTTGGAAGAAATTCAACTCATGGGAACAAGAGATTGAACAGAAATTCAGCGAATAAAATTCATCAACCACATTGAAATCAATCGACTAACCTCATTAACAACCAATACATGATCA
Source organism: Hirudinaria manillensis (assembly GCA_034509925.1). Classification (NCBI taxonomy): domain Eukaryota; kingdom Metazoa; phylum Annelida; class Clitellata; order Hirudinida; family Hirudinidae; genus Hirudinaria; species Hirudinaria manillensis. Next base: position 7,935,896 of record CM067527.1, read on the forward strand.
ATCAATCAATTAGTTTCATCATCGTTCACATGAATCTCAATCAATTATATCCATATGAAATGCAATCATTTAACGCTATCGACCACCAACCACATCAAGGTGACTTCACAATGAGCATCCAAGAAGACCAAAACATCGCCGCTTGCTTCTTCAGCTCCCCTCATCCTTGCTCGGATCAAACCTAATCTTTCCTCTGATCGGATCAATTTTGCTATCCCATCAGGATATGCCTGTTTCAGATGGGCAGGCACTTGGATCTTTAAATCCTCTGTGCACCAACAAGAGACAACATTTAAGTTCACAATCGATATGCTTCAGATGATGAATATGATTGGTTTTTTTCCAGGATTATTAAATTAATAAACTCTATTTTCTGAAATAAGAATAAAACAAATAGTTTTATTTCCTGAATAATACTCACCTTGATAAAACTTCGTGAATAACAACAATAATATTTATATTATTATTATATTCTTTGAATAATAATATTATTATTATTATTATTATTAACCTTTAATTGTTTAATAGTAATTGTGACTTGTAATTATAAGATATAACAAGAGACTAACTAACCTCTGTCACTGTCATCATCAACAAGAATGACTTCGTGAAGATAACTGGGTGGAGTCCTGTTGACGACACTGTGCAACGTTCGTAGAACAACTGACGGAGCTTCGTTGCAGAAGACGATGATGACACTGGCCGCCGGAAGTTTTTCCGGATATTTCAGCGATTTGCATCTGGAATTAAGATTGCTCACAATTATAATTAATTATGATAGACCGTTTGCTAAGAATTGGGCATGGAGACCAATTAACTGGTTTGATTTAAATTTAAACTTCCACATTTAACAGATGGTTTGCAAGAAAAACAACTTTATCTTATATTATATATTCAATCAAATCAACCAACTCTTCAATCCTATAATCTTGCAATCTTCTATCGAGTGACATTCTATCGCTGAGCAACTTGTTGAACTTTTCCTTCTTCACGATATCCATGATGACCTTGCGATCCACATCGTTCAGATAAGATGGATTCCCACCTTCACCTAAACCTAGTTAAATATAATAATAATAAAGAAACTAATACTAATAATAATATTAATAATAGTAATAATAAATATTATTGCAGCGTTTTGCGTGATGTTGATTAATGATATTAATAAATATTATTATAATTGTTATTATTATCATTATCATCATCAAATTACGCCATCCTAAAATAATTATTCGGTTGCAACGCATTTTGTGATATGTACTAATTGTTTAATTGCAGCTTTGGAAATCAAATATTTTATGAATGTAAATGGAATTGATTTGTAAGTATCCACAAAAAGCGTACTGCTAGTCGTCGTATGTGGGTATCAGCTGCATTAATTTGCTTGTCATCTTAAGAAGGGATATTCATCCACAAGTCCCGTGCCTTATTAACATGTGAATCTTTTAATGGCATTAAATCGTAAATATATTTTTAACCTGTTTCATTTCGATCCTGGAAAAACCTAAACCTCTCCTCTCTGTATTTCCTGATGTTTTCGTCAGAATTTAGAGGAAAATTGGTCGGAATGGGGATGAAGTTTATCGGTGAATGTTTCGTAGGATCCTATTATTAATTAATAACTTGGAATTTTTGAATGTTCAGGTAATTAAATGCCAATAATTATTACCAATCGTTAATGTAGAAATAATTATAACATTAGCAATTACATAATTAATTTAGAAATTGTTAGTTGTTAATGAAATTAAATTAAATGTGCACATATTTCAAGTGTTATGTTATTTTGTAAATGAAGATAATGCATTCCAAATTTAAAATATCTCCTAATGAATTAAAAAGGAAACAAATTCCTAAACAAATAACCTTAACATGGATCTCCCTCTCTGAATTTATCTAAATAAATATAAGTAGACATTAATTGGCATGAATAATTTTATTAGCAATTAATTATAATATTATAATTATTAATAATCAGTTAAGGCAATGTTGTTGTTAAAAACAATCCATAACAAAGATCATTCGAACCTGTTTTGATTTCAAATCAATCCAGTGGTGTTGAAAAAATGTGATGATGATGATTTTAGTCACAAAGATGATGATGCAGAATTGAAGAAGATTCCGTTTCTTCAGGCATTTCCTCTGTAATAATTTAATTAAATTACATTTAACAAGTAAACATTTATTTGTAATAATTAGTATAAATCAATATTTGCCGATACTATTTCAAGATACGTTTGACACATTATCATGTGCAGTGATGCCTTATTTAAAATTCATTTGATTAATAAAAAAAAAACATTTCCTTAAAATGAATTACAAATGAAATTTTATTTATATAATCACAAAAATAAACAATTATATAAGACAACAAACTGGATTATTTAGTATTGCATAGTCTCCGCACTGTTTAAGCTTATTAATAAATATGCATTATTACCAAAACAACTTGCAAAGGTTACCTTCATTGCAGGTGAGAAATCTGTTTTCATCAACAAGTGAGAAGTGGATATCTATTGAACCTGGCAACAGATGCACAATCAATCAATGGATCGCCATGTTGAATCAACAATCCTTGCCAACCAACTCGAAATATTTGCATTTATTTCAGGTTGACAACAGATTGAGAAGAATTATTTAAAGAAATAAATCATTTAATGATCAACGTTTAAATAAAGTTATTGCATTAAATAACTAATTGCTTGTAACTCTGGAAGTGGACAACATTTTAATATTATTGATATTATTATTATTATCATTATATTTATTGAATCATATCAATTATATATGCTTACCATTATCCAGAAACGATTCTTCTTGGTCAATTTAGAAATATATTTTATTTTAAAAATTATTTGTTTAAATCCAGAAACTAATTCAACATATTTTATTATCTAAACACTCATCAGATATTCATTCTCATGACAGTTATAATTCCATTAATTTTCACTTGGTTTTACCAGCACCATCTTTGAAAACTATTTATAAAAGGTCAGCATATTAAATATTCCACAAACCTAAAGGAATAACTATGCTGTCTTCCTTCAAAGAACATGCAATATATAAAAATATAAGTTTATAAGGATGGCTTTCTGAGGATGGTGTCAAGGGATATGGTCAGGGGTTTGGTGCACTTTCTTGAAGTTTTTCTTCATATATTTATGTATTTAACATTTTCGTGATTTTGTTTTCAATAAATTAATAAATCAAAACTTTTGCAATTCTTTCATTCAGCTGTGATTAACTAAAGTTAATTATTAATTTTTTTATGCGCTAATTCAGGCACAAGTTAAGATATTTTATGATTATTTTTGGTCCTAACTTGTTTTTAAACGTATGACAAATTCTTTCTAAGATATTAAAATAACAATGATGACTTCTATGACGATGATAGCAATATTAGTTGCAGAAGTTACAACAACGATAATAAAAAATAATAGAATAAAGATAATAATAATAATAATAATAACAACAACAACAGTAATAATAATACATCCAGTAACAGGAAAGAGCCACTCGAGCAAGGTCTCATGTTACGATCAGTTTAAATAACAGAGGGAGGTTTGTTATGAAAGGATGAACTTACTTGTCAAAACAACGTACTTTCACGGCATTCAAGAAGTTATGAATAGATGGCGCTTTTATTTTTCCCAAATTTATTTATTTATTTATTTATATCTTATTAATTTATCGGCTCAGAGATTCTAACCTTTCTACATCAATGCACGGTGCTGCGCAAAACTATTTGGAAAATTCGATTTTATTTAAAACGTAAACACTTATTAATCAATTATTAAAATGTTTGAAAATAATTAATTACATGAACGCATTACTTGTTCTAAATATTTATTCACGCAAAACAAGAATTAAGAATGAAGTCTAACAAGTCACAAATATTAACAGACGTGTTATTAAGAAGACTAAACATCTTCAATGGAGATGTGTCTCGTATAAATCTGTAACGTTGCATCGTCCGTGGTGACCTTCTGATTTTCCAAGTTCACCGTCGAATTGCTGTTGCTTGTCCTGTTGTTGGATGTTGTTGTTGTATATGTCGTTGCGTTCATCGGTGCGTTGTTATCGTTCATTTTGTTCTGAGCAGTTTCGGAGTTTTGCAGATTCCCAACATTCTCGGTTGAAAACTGATTTTGTCGTTCGACATCCGACCTGTTCTGCTGCTCTTGCAACATTTGAAGCTTTCTTACGCGTTCCTAGAAGAGAGTATCATGTGTGAAAAGATATCTAAATAGAAAAAATAACATTCATAGAGCTTCGATGAAAACATTTGCACGATTTCCTGTATGCGGCTCTTAGGTTAAGTCAATATAATAATTGTACATCCAAACCTTATGGTCCCTGTCTTTTTGATCATATTTCCATCTTCTTTTTAAAGCCTTTAAAATTGTAGTGCAATAATTAGTGTAATTATATTAATTAATATTAATATTAATATTATCAATAGTATTGATAATTATACTTAATTTAATTAACTATTAGTTATAAATGAATAGTAATTAGTAGAATGAAAAGCTAAAATATTTCATTGATTAATTACAATTTAATATCAATTTATTAACTTAATAATTATTTAAATAATTAAGAAATAAGTGATCGAATAAATTGCTTAGCAAAGTAACGAAGCAAATGAATTCCGACCATTATGTAGATGTAGAGAAAGAAGAACAGATGGAATAGAAAATAACAGGAGGAGAAGACCACGAGACCCCATTTGTCTGCCACTTTGGCAAGTTCAGGGTCGTGTTTCAAGAGGGGTATGATGGCGTGCCACACACAAACACCACACAAAATTCCCATAGATGTCAGGATGTATTTGTCCTGGTAATATGTTGATTAATTTGCCTTTAAATTATAAATAAATAAATAATTTATTTATTTATTTTCAATTATGTAAGGCAACAAGGGATAATCTATTAGTTCCACAGATTTTTCCAATTTTAGTATGTTATTGAACTTAATTTGTAACGTAAACAACGTAACGTAACAATTTAAACTCTCACATTTACCAATTTAAATAATCACTCAATCGTGATTTTTTTTTTTTGATTTTTTCTTAATTTTTAGCTAAGATCGAAGATTATTAAATGTTAAATAAAGAAATATTCATTATAATAAAAATAGATTTATAAATCGCAGAATCCAACTTACGAGGTAAGTAAGATATGAAATCCTGGGCAATGTTTGACTGACCACGAACTTAAAAGTTATTGTCGTCAGCAACAGAATGAAAGACAACTGAAGTCTATTTTCTGGCTTCGTCAGTTCAACTGAGAACGTTGCAAATGTCAGGCTACAGATGAAAAGCTGGAAAGAAGTTTATTAAATTTCATTAATATTTTAATAATAAATAATCTGTATATCTTTGATGGCATTCAATCCGCAAAACCATGCAAATCTGTCAACGCGTGGACATTACTTGAACTGCAACACGTTCCAATGTCTATAATATCCAATAATGACCAAAAAGACGTTCCAATGTCTAACCATGACCAAAAAGATGTTCCAGATGTAAAAACCAGCCCTTCTTGATGCCCTGCAAGAGGTTGAAAACGACGGATGTTTGAGCTTCGAGTTCTGAAAGATCTTCGTTGTTATGCATTTCCATGTCTCCACGTGACTGTGAAGCGCCCATTCCTGTTCATCTACGAAGGATTGGACGTTGATGCTGGAGATTTCCACGTTGTCCTCGTTCAATTCCAACTCCGTGTCTGATCTTTCGCTGGTTATCGTCAGCGTCAGTTCCTTGATTGGAGATCAGTTCCAGATGGAGATAATGAATAATTTATTATTAATTTATTATAGCATTGATGACCTAGTTAATTGTTACAGTCGATGCCTTGACAGAGTCATTTCTTGCAATTCACTTCAATTGCAATTCACGTTTGCGCAATTGGCAAAGCGCCACATAAATTATTATTATTATTATTATTATTATTATTATTATTATTAACATCTTATTGTGGTTTACCATAAAGAAGAGTCTAAAGATAATTTTATGTTTATATACTTGAAAGAGTGCAACTTAATCTCACCAATGGTTGCCATTGTTTATAAAACACTTCATAACATTTATTGCTTCCATAAAAACACAAGAATCAACTTGTTATCATTTAACCAGCACGTTTACGACTGAAGCGTTTAATGAATTATTTTTTATTTTATTTTTGAGATAATATCCGCTATTTTAACTTTAATCCCGGAAAAATCGTCTTTAATCGTTTCGATCGGAAATTTCCGTTATTGTTTCTATTTCCAATATTTCGCTAAATTTAGAATTTGTTCTAACATATATTATAATTATATAGTTGTAGCAAATTGAATTATGAGCTATGGAATAATTATATTGCAAAAAATATAGAAAATATTTTATCACAAATAATCAATGCATTTGCAATTGAATATCTCGTGCATTGGGATTATTTAAAAGCGATTGATTTTGTGATAATTTGAAAATAAATCAATTATGCCTTTTGCTCCGATGAGAATGTAAACATTTTCAAAATGGACACATTTATTTAATTTCAATTGAAAATAAAAATTGAAAATCAATCCAATTCAATTGGTTGAATCAACCCACCAAATAACGATGGGTCCCTAATAAAAATTCTTGCTTTGCATTCACATTCACCGTGAGGGCGATAATAAAACATTGATTTCCAAACCATAGAATTCCTTGAATGCCTCGGAAATGTGTTTTTGTTTACACGAAATACCTCCGAATTATCGCTCGCCACGATGACTGACTTTTGGGATAATTAAATATAAAATAATTGTGCCTAAATGTACAAATAGGTGAACCCAATTATTTCTTTACCTATAAAACTTACTAAGAGTTTAATGCTGCTATGCACTGACTTTTTCCAATGAGATAAACTATCTTATTAAATTCAATAAATTAAATATTTATTCATCAAATATTATTTATAAAAGGCAACTATTTATAGTTTATTGAATATATTAAATAAATTATTAATATAAAAAATATTATTACTGCCACGTGACACCTTAGTCCTGGTTAATTGATTTTAATTGTCAATAATCATCTTTGAAATATTTGAATTAAATGTGTTAAAATTAATGTTATCCATAAATAAACAACACAATAACATAATTCCATTATTAAATTAAATATGTTTAAATAAAATATTAATAAAAAAATTCAATCTCCCTGCTGCTAAGTGACACCTCAATTGAAGACCATTGATTTTGTATATCCTCAATTTGTTGCACATTGTTTATTTTAAGTGCAAGTAACGTAAACATAAAAATTGATGTTTTAATGCCAGGCATTGTAGGCTTTGTTTGTAAATGCAATCAATATTCCTTAATATATTGCAAGCATTTTAGCAAAACTTTTTTCGCAATTTTTGGTGAATAATTTATTATAAAAACCTAACGAGAGTAATTATTTATAAATACAACGCCATCAAATATCTAAAAAAATGTGAACAAAGAATTTGTAGTAATTTTTATTTTTCATTTAATTTACTTTAAACTCAATTCTTAATATTGATATTCTTTAAACTCTATTATTAAACTAATATTGATATTAATATCAATAAAGCATTTAAATGCCAGAGACGATTTCCTGCAACAACAACAACAACAAAACCAACCTGAGTATCGAACGGAAAGTCATCGAGTTCCAAATTTTCCAGGAAGCAGCCCTTAATCCTTCGCCTCTCGTAAACAGTGGCCTCACCTTTCAAGCCGTAAATGACGGTCTGCCAAATGGTCTCCTTGGGTTCACCCAAATTATTTTCAACGTACAACTTTGGATTCCAATACTTGTCCCATTCAATGTCCTCCAAGTTTTGGGTCGCCAGAAACTGGAAACGATTTGTATTTGTTATCACTGGATGATCTTAATAATACCTATTGTGGTTCACATGTATTGTATTGTTTACGAAACGGGGATAGAAGGATGGCCGAGGAAAGGAATCAATGTTAAATATTAAATTTAGAGGTTGAATTTGCCCGCAATTAATTACCATTTACTATTTTTTCTACATTATTTATTATTATTATTAAATATTTAGCGATATTTATCAATACTGTTTAATGTTATTATTATTATTATTATTTTACTGCCCTTATTTTATGATAATCCATTGGTTCTATCATTTAAAAGGTTATCACATATGAACCTCATAAAAATGATTTACGATGCAACACCTGCACTTAACCGAAGCACATCAACACCTTTCGTTGATCGCAATCATTTTTGTCGTCCTAAATGTTCTAAATGGTTCGTATTTATCCATTATTATTATTATTATTATTATTATTATTATTATTATTATTATTATCTAAATTAATAAGTGTAATTAACTTATAAATAAATGAATTAAGGTCATAGATTAAATTTGTTTGTATTTTTATTAATGAGTTCAAACACAACTCAGAAATCTTTCACAAAGTTTTAAGCAAATCTTCAGGTACTTGAAATGATTGAGCGAATGACATTGAAACAACTTGATTGAATTCAATCACTTGCTCCACAACAAGAACAACAAATTCTAACAACACTTCAACTAACATTTACCTGACTCTGCAGCCCATCCAACGCAGGTTCTCTCCATCTCGCCTGGATGAAAGCATCTGCCATGAAATTCTCTTTCATCGTGTCAATTTCTCCGATCTTGAGAAATATGACTCTCATGTAAACACTGACCTGTATTGAATTGCAACGTGTTAATAGCTGGACCAATCGCCTCTATTGTTTGTACCTTTAGCAGCCTAACTGAGTAAAATAATCTGTGCTATCAATCTCTTTATACATCTAAACAACGTTTCAAAATAAATTTCAATTCAGATTTAAGTTTAAAAAAATCGAAATTCCGCTTTAGTTTTAAATAATAAATATAAATATATTTAAAATAATAATATAATAAAAATATAAATCGCGAATAAAACATAATTTTGTCAGTCATATTTATAGAATCAATTACGTCAGACCCATTCAATAAATATAATTATTTTATCTCATTAATAGTTTAATAATTGCATTTAGTAAGTGCCAAAGCATAAATATCAATCTAGGATACCTTAGCATGTAGATCAATCATTGGAACGTAAACTTAAAAATTTTTGAGGGCAATGAAAGAAGGGAACACATGGTAAACATTAGATTTGAAGTTTCTTCCCAGTCACCAGTTATAAAAATATTGCTAGAATCCCTTCCTAAAATCCAACGCAAGATAGCAATAGCATTAAAAATAACTAAGTGTTTATCAAATCAAGTTTCTTGATCAGAAAGCAAATATTCAGATATTTATAAATCTTTCTGCAAAAGAATAAATTATTTGCAAGAATTTATTGCGAGAAAATTACTTGGAAATGTGGATGTGTGGTGGTTGTTAAAGATTTATTGCATCTCCTCTCGTTTTATTTGCTTCTGCTTATCCTCAATAAAGGCTGACACGAGAAGTGATTTCGTATTTTTGTTGCGTTAATTAATAATTTAACGATTTATATTAATTTAATTAATGTAATGTTTTCTATTAAAATTCTTATAATCCTTTATAATCCTTTAGTCGTTCAAACTTTATATAAAAGGCAGATTAATGAATTCGTTATTTACAGAAGGATTGCAATTGGTAATTCCTTAAAATTAACCTTAAAGCCTTAGAAACTTGGAAAAAATAAATAAAAAACTCAAAATTTAAAAAAAAAATTAATGAAAGCTGTTCATTAAAATCTCACCGACTATGAACTACGAACTTCTCAGACATTGATTATTAAAATAATAATTTGATTTTTATTAATATAATTGTTTATTTTTTTAGTATTAAAATGTAAGTTTCTTTGTTAAATCGTTTTAAAATAATCATTATTAAAATAGATCAGATGGTCTTGCAAAACTGGCTTTGAATTGATGGCTATATGTCTAAGAGTTAACATGCGATTTCAAACTTGAAGATCAATTTGAATTTTTTCATGAAATTAAGAATTAATTAATTACATTAAATACTTGTATGCAGCCTGTGAGTTATATTATGATAAGTTAGTACATCGTACATTTTGCATTGTATTTTATATATTGTACATTATATTGTATTGTATATTGTATATACAATATTGTATATTGTACGTTGTTTACTGTGAATTATGCATTACTTATTGCATATTATATATTGCATATATTGTTTATTGTATGTTGTACATTGGTCCATAATTTGAAATGAGGAGATTTGATTGAGAAAATCTCAAATAATATTCTTTTCCTACATTTAGACTTTGGGACTATTTTTAGTCTTTGGAAAATTTTGGAACACTGCGAACGACCGCGCGAAGGAGGGATTACCTTTGAACCCTTTGAAAACCAGAAGTCGGAAGGTCAAACAAGGAAGGAATATCAAGCGAGTCTCTGAGGTTATAAATAAGATTTATGTTAAAAGCATGTAAGGTATGTAAATAAGGTCAATAAGATATGCACGTGGATTGTAAATAAGGAATGTATGTGGTTGTAAATGAGGTCAGTGGTTATAAACAAGGTATGAGGTTATAAATAAAAGAGAAGTAGTGACAGAGAAAGCATTTGTCCAACCTCCTAGGATCTGCAATTTATTGGTTCCAGAATCAATCTCTTGATGATATTAACGGTAATATGTTTTGCAGTTATTATTATTAAGTTATTATTATTATTACTTTAAATATATAACATTATGTAGTATTATGCACAATATTTTGTTGAACGTTAAAAAAAAGTCACAAAATGGATGAGATTCAAAAGAAAACTTAGAACATTTAAAATTTAAGCATGAAAAACAATTGAACATTAAAGGACTTTTTAAAATAATTAAAACTTTTCAAGCGTAAATTAATGTCAAAAGAGTTACAATTTAAATCACCACTGGTGGAATTTGTTAGAAATTAATATATAATTTTAAAATAAAACGTTGACACTGTAACCATGGAAACGGTTTTTGTTTATTTTCATTGCAATTTATTAATATCGTCAAACATTCACAACTTCATGTAAATGTAAACCTCATTATCATAAATTATTCGAATCTCCGAACTATTAATAAATCCAATCTCACCTTATCCAATCGAACGTTCGTCTTCGGAGTCACGTGGGCCAATGCTGATTGGTTGCTCGGACGGTGTTTCGAGTCCCCGATGAACTTTGTTTGAGTCGAAGTTCGTTCTCTTCCGAGTCTTTTGCTCAGCAACTGGCAATGAAGGATCATCGTATTTTCTAGGGATTTGATGCTGTTCACCAAATTCTCTTCTCCTTTGGCTCTCTCCTTTTCATCGTCAATTCTTTTTTCGATTTCTTCAACAGGAGCTTCGTCTTCGTCGTCATCATCATCGTCTTCTTCAAAGTTTTCGTGTAAAAACTTTTCACTCGATCTTTGCTTCCCAATTCTCCGGAAGTCAACCTCTGGATTTTTGTTGCGACGTGAAATCTGCAACAACAGTGCTTCCGATTCTTCGGACAGCGGCAGCGAGCGTCTCGAACTGCGGCTGTCGTCGTCGTCGGCAGCGGCGGTGGCGTCTCGAAACGACAACTGACGATTGGACTGCGATCGAGGTCTAGACTTGACTTGAAAAGTGGTGCTGATGCCTCTCAAGTGTCGGCAGAGCTGATGGTGACGACGATGATGGTGATGTGGGTGGTCGCAAATGGCAGGTTCGTGGGAGAGCGATGTGTGGAGCTGACAGGAGAGGCGATCCTTTGAACGAGAGGAGGCCGTTTTGCGGAGTTTGTTGTTGTTCTTCGATGAATCAAAGTACGGACAATCTTCGTAGACCAATCGGCTGTCCAGTGTTTTGGTTGTTTATTATTATTATTATTATTATTATTATTATTATTATTATTATTATTATTATTATTATTATTATTATTATTATTATTATTATTATTATTATTATTATTATTATTATTTGTTTTAAATTATCTTAGTGTTTAGACTAATTTATTAAGTCAGCTGTCCAATTTGGAAGGGTTCAGAGAATCCAGAATTTATTTTTTTAAACTCATCATGAAAATTCCATTTCGAATATCTTTAAACAAATTGTAATTTTAATTATAATTAACAATTCTTAAAAGGATGTAAATTAATACAAAAAATAACAAATCATTAAAAGGATGATTATAATTTAAAATTGTAATTTTGTATCAAACAATGTAATTTAAAATTGCATGGCATTATTATTTTATTAAGATGAATGTCCACTTATTACAAATATTAAAATGAAATCCTTCAAGTAACTTCTTAAAAACCTCTGCCTCACAAAGTATCTGCGAAACAATACAATTAAAAACAACGACGACGACAAGAAAAACGAAAACAAACGAATTTGTAAACAAACGGCCAACTCACTGTTTAACGAGTGGACTTCCCCTCAGACCAGTGACATCTTCCCCGTGGCTTCCTCTTCGTTGAGCGTTTGCAACTTGTTCACCTTCCACTGTCAGCAGACGAAACTGATTCAAGTTGGCCTCCATCTTTGAATTCAAATCAACCAATCACAGGCAGCCTGAAGTGATTAATGAAACAAAAGATCATGATGATGGGTGAAAGTTGAAACGAAATAAGTATTCAATTACCAAATTGGTCCAGTCAAATGTATCAAACAATGTAATGTTTGTCAACATTACAATATGGAGAAATTTATACATTAATACTGATGATGATGACGACGACGATGATGATGGTGAAAGTGGTGGTGGTGGTGGTCATGGTGATGATAGCCACGGCGAAAACTCTGATGATGATGACGATGATAGGTTGAACCGTCATAATCTCTTCGAAATGCTTCCAATCCCGCGTCCAAAATAGAAATGTTGGAAGAAAATTGAAGGAAAATCTATTCCAGGATCCAATTATTTTTACGCTTCAAAAACAAATTATTCGATAATAATTATTTATAGGAAATTGCAAGCTTAAGACTTAATTAAACTCAGAAGATATTTATTTTATATTTTTTTTTCAAATAACCGAGAATTTAGGTTTTCTAAAGTCATCATCTTAATCTTAATATTCTTCTCCCAATTAACATCATCATCATTTCCATTCCAAATAATTCACTGGTTACTTTATTAAGACTACGTTATTATTTTTTGCTGGCATTTAATTTTCAACAATGTTACTATTATTAATGCTATTATTTATTAAAGATGATGATGTCGATTATTATTATTATTGTTATTATTATTATTATTATTGTTATTATTATTATTATTATTGTTAATATTATTATTATTATTATTAATATTAATATTATTATTATTATTATTATTAATATTATTATTATTATTATTGTTATTATTATTATTATTAATATTATTATTATTATTATTATTATTATTATTGTCATCATCATCACCATCATTATTACTACTACATCTTCAAATACAGAAGAAGGAATTCCAGAAATGACAACAGAAAACAGGTGCTCCCTCACGTTGCAACGCATGACGTCATCAAGCGTTTTTTTTTTCTTCCTTGCAGAATTGATTAAAATGTTACCTAACACCAGAAATAATTAATGAGGAACAATTAAATAAATAATATAATACAATATATTAATATAATAAAATAAATAATGTAATACAATAAATAATATAATATAATAATTATAATAAATTATAATAACATAATTGAAAATTGTATCGTTTCCTAAAACAATCAATTTCTTAACAGCAAAATTAAAACCTCAAATATGTTGTTAATAAGTTTAATTATAAAAAATCTTTTAATTAGTTTCAAAGGGCAAAACATTAACTGATCAACTGTCAATAATTTATTTATTTATTTATTATTTTTAAGTTAAATGAAAATTTTTCTTTTCAAGAAGTTGAAGATAAGAAAGCAAAAATAATTTGCCGGGGAAATACGGGATTTAGAGCCTCATTTCAGTTTAATTTGTAATTTTTAGAGAAATTAAATAAAATTAACATCGAATAACGAATTAATTCAGCAAAAATCAAACCATCCTTCGAATATATTTCATTTTGAAATATATTTATGACTCTATTTATTCATGCTTAAAAAGTATACAAAGTGTATTACCGCAACAAAATATTATTATTATTATTATTCTTATTATTATTATTCATATCGTCATCATATTAAAATCGATGGTCACATTAATAAGAAATGATAAGTCTAAGACCATCATTTCTATTTAATGAAATCACCAAGGCAACAGAACAAATTTATAAAATGTTTTGTAAATAAATGCATATATTCTTATATTTATGTTAACATTTATATATTAAAAGCATTAATTAATTGTTTTTTGTTTTAGACCATTTTAAGGGGAAAATGATTATTATTATTATAAAATATTATTCTTAAATAATTTGAATTAATATCAAATATTCTTTTAATAATTTAAATAATTCAATTATTATTTTAAATATTATTATTCCGTTTAATACACTGATGTTAATTAGCACCTCAAATAAACAAACTCACCAGGCTACAAACCAGACTGGTTAGTTAAATATGAAATAAGTCTTAATCCGAATATATTTATATTCGAAAAGATCGATATATATTTCTAAATAAACAGCTTTATTACTTAATTTATAAATAAACTCACCAGGCTACAAACCAGACTGGTTAGTTAAATATGAAATAAGTCTTAATCCGAATATATTTATATTCGAAAAGATCGATATATATTTCTAAATAAACAGCTTTATTACTTAATTTAAAATAAAAGACCATAGAAGTTGTCACGGTTTATTAAATTATATTTTAACTTATTATTTTGAATCGCTAAATTCATTTAAATTTACTTTCACTTCAAAGCCATGTTGCGTCACAAATAATGTCAAATTTGTTGCAAAGAAAAAACCAAAAATATTATCAGAACTTCAATAACTTGGACAACTATATATTTAAACTATTTTTTATAACATTTTCTCTTCTTTATTTCGTATATTCTCTAAATTGTTTCCAAATTGTTGGCAACTTACCAAAACGTAATCAATAAGATTTACTACTATTCTCAATGAGAACATTTTGTCCTTTGAAAAGAGAATTTTGTGAAACATTCACGAAAGAATTCTTGTCGTGTTTTTAGTAGGAGTATGTTGCTGTTGTTGATAAATTTCAGACAGCTGTTAGTAAAGAACAACTGGTTAAGTGATAAAACGTTGCACGGAGTAATAAGCAAAATAATAGTTCAAATATTTTTCTTAAACTTGGTAATCTTGGAGAATCTTTTTAGATTTTAATTACGGCAATAAAAGTTAAATAATCGATAAAATCGCACTTCAATTAATCGCTTTTGGGACGAACAAACGTACAAAATTACCAAGCATTTCCACATGAACTAGATCACTTACTTGCCAGTTACTAACATCAATTTATTGTAAATAATCGATCAGTGCTTTGTTAATTAATAACATTAACATATTATAATTAGCAGCGAACAAATCATTCCTATTTTTAAGTCTCGCTTAAAACTGCTGCAACAAATAGGTGGGAAACAAGACGATCCAGTGCCTTTTACCTTCCTCTCTCTCGAATGGATGATGGTGGTGATGATGATGATGACGATGACGACGATGATGATAACCAGGACAAGGATGATGATTATGGTATTATAGCATGAATGATGATGATGATAGTGATGATAACACTGATAGCTTAAATGATTGATGATGATTGTGATGATTGTGGCAGGATTGATTGATTGCGATGGTAGTGATGACGACAACTACGACTACGTTGATGGCGATGATGAGTTAACAGGAAAGCTATTAAAGTCTATGCGAAGTTCGAAAGCTGATATTCCATCCATTGAGATAATGCACCCCTTTTCAGTGCATGTTTTTGGCTAAAATGCAAAAATAGTTTTCGATTCGTTTTAATTCAGAACATTAACATAATTTATTTCGAATATTTTTCAGTCGCAAAAATCTTTCAAAAACCTGGATGTCCTAGGAAAGAAATTTGAGGTTTCCAAAGGTTTCGCCATGTTTTGTTATGGCTTATCAACTGAGACATAATGGTTGACTTGTTACTATTATTAACAGTTTCTATTCATTAGCTCCTTAGTTAACTCATAATTTCTTATTATTTATTACTACAGGCCTTACTAGCAACAACAAAGCCAAGAAACAATAACAACAAGACAAGGTTAAATCTCCGAAAATCACAAAGACTGTAAAAGTAGTTGAATGTTTGTTTCTTACAGGCTTACTTACAGGTTTAAAGTTTCGTCAACACTTGTTTTATAAATTAAAAATTATTATAAATCTGTTAGTAAGAAATATGCTTTGCGATTTTTGTAGTACAAGTCAATTATTACTTTCATTTGTCTTTCTCTCAAAGGTTGAAAAATTCAGGTCAAGAATCAGAAAAATGTGCTTCTCTTCTGTTTGCCAAGGTTATTTGGTGAAGCCCTACATCTTCAATAACGGAGTAATTTATTTCACCATTATCTCGTGTAATAATTTAATATTTATTTGAAAAGCTCCGAAATCAATCAAAACTAAATTGTATTTTTCCCGTTTCACAACTTTACCTAACTTCTTGCCAGTTTAAACACGGCGTTGCAACACGAAAATGAATTGGAATAGATAATATTATTATTCAGATTCGTCTGTCAAAAATTGTCCTTAAAATATGATTTGATTTGATTCAGTTAATCAACTTAAATTAATTAATTTCGGCAGAAGAGAGTTGCAAATGAAGTTACTGACGACTAATGGATGATCCTTATTCGGTTCCTTATCAGGACACACATGCCTGTCAGTTTATCAGTTTCTGCCAATCCCCGCCTCTTTAAAATCCTCGTCAATTAACACGATAAGATTTTAATTTCCAGTTCTTATCAAAATTCATCAACGAATTGAAATCCAAAGATACCGACGTCGTCATTTCATTGTTCTGCCGATTGTAACAATTCATCTGCAACAAATAAAAGTTCAACTCGTGAGTTCAGTGGGTGCTGTTTTCAATTAGCTCCTGATTGGGTTGAACTCGACCAATGCAACAAAATCACAAGACATCAACCAATGGAACTGCTTCTTTTGCATTTGGTTGCATTTGTAATTGAAGATTGAAATGTTGAGGGAAGTCAGTTCATGCTGTCATTCGGTGCTGGTTGGTATCACTAAATTGGAGAAGTCAGCGATGCAATTGATCGACCACGAACAATTGCATCTGAGTCCATTTTTTAAAAGATATATTATGAACAATTTATTGCTTCAATATTAGATAATTGAATGAATATCTTTGGTTTCAAATGCGGACGGATTTTAATCTGAAAAGTTCAAACAACTCCGAGAAGGTGCCTGCCTACGAAATTGGTAGCCTTGAACCAACTATTGTTATATCATCTCATAACAACGGCTCTTCAGCTCCAAATTGCACCTAAAAGACAGTAACAACCGGAAACATGTGAAATGTACTTGTTATTTATAAATATACGAGAATGTTCAGAAGATAGTGGTGATATAGTTTTAAATCCACAAACCACGCTGATATAAGATTATCTGGTTATTATTGCTGCTTGTTTATTATAACGTAAGTGTGTATATTATATTGTAAGGTCATTCTATTGTCCTGCATTATATTGCTTGCAATTTAATCGTAACGAATTTATATATTTACTTATTTAACGATATTGCGAAAACATTCAGAAGTTATTTAAAAATTATTTTTTTCTTTTGAATCACTTTGATCGTCCTTAATTTTTATTTTTATTTTCTTTTATTTGTGTTTGAATTAGAGCAATAATTAAAGCAATAAACAACGCTTGGAAGTTTTTTATGACCTTATTTATATTCTTTAACTTTTGAATATCACAAACATCTCTTAACAAGTTTTAAAAAATAGGCTTGTTTCACTGAATCATTCGCTAAAATTCGGTTGTAAACAAAGAACTTAATTTGACGGGGAAATATTAAAGAATTAATTCCTTAAAAAAATAATATTTTCAGAAGATTTAAATTCCTGCATTTCCCTCAAAAACGGATTAACTTTTAATGTATAACTCCTGGGGAGTTATGGGCACTTGCAAGCATTTATTAGGAAAATAAATGATTTATTGTCACAAAATATCATAAAAAGATTTATTGAATCTGAAAAATGTCTAAATGCCTTTCTTCTCAATCTTTAAACATAAGAACAGGTGTACAGAAATTCTGATTTTCTAATTGTTCCAGGTTTTTGTTGCAAAATTTTCAAACAAAGACTGAAAAAGGATTTTGCTGCCAAAAACCAAAACGTTGTAAAAACAAATTGTTGAACGCCAGAGTCTTTTGTGCTGTTTCCATCCTTGATGTCATTGATGTGAATAAAAGTAAATAAAAATTATATCGAATTAATTCAGCTGATAAAATAGCCTGAGATCAGAGGGAGAAGATCAGAAACATTTCGATTATAAGATGTGTGTTAATTAGTTACTATCAACTGATTTGAAACTTATTATTAATAATCGGAGTATAATAATAAGAATAAGAAGAAGAAGAAGAAAAAGAAGAAGAAGAAAATAATAATGATTTATATAATGTTCTGATCTTTTGTATAATTTGCGATAAAAATCTTTAGCCAAGCAAAATTGGTGGCCTTGACCTAACTATTGTTATAACATCTCACAATGCACTTCAACGCTCCAAATTTTCTCATGATATATATTCAAAATAGGCAACAAACGTTTCAAATGTTTATTTATAAAATATTTCTATTAACCCAATGAAATTGAAAATTACTGATTTTATCTCTCGTTATCGCTCGGATCAAAGAAATGCTGATTGAATTCCAATTCATAAATAATACAGGATGGCGTGGATATCGCTGATGAAGCATGTGGTTACACATCGATGCGTTCGATGAAGTTGGGCCGAGTTGGATGCCGAGAACAATTTGAATCCAACTTGTTAGGCCGGATTTGGGTGATAATTTGATGATTTTTGTCAAATTTATTAGGCCGCCAGGTTAAAAATTAAATTTAATAATGGCCAAAATGGCGTTTTATATTATTAAAAGTACTTTTCCATCTGATGTAACGACAAATAAATGTCGGTCTGTCATATGGGGAATGAATCTGTACTAAAAATTTATTGAAGTCATCACAGAAGAAAATTATATTTCCAACCCGGAATTAATATTTTTCTAAAATGATTCATCAATCAGTTTTCAAAACTGCAACGATTTAATAACCGTTATATTTTAAATTTATAAATAACGACTATTCTCGAATAATTCATCATTAATGGCAAATATTGTCTATCCATACTTAACCCGATATAAACAGGAAGATCTGAAAACATCGATTTGTTTGCAACAGATGTTTAAAGCCATAACACACCAGAGGACAACCAACTGCTGCTATCAGATGTTTCGATTTGATCGTAATTTATTTTCCGTCTCTTAATGTTTTACGAGTTCCGCCCAACAGTTTGAAAGGTTCGCTTCGAAAACAACTTGCATCACTAATTCGGTACGTTTAAACTTTTCCACTAAATCTCTTTTTACCTCCTCAAATGACGCCCACCATGACAGTTTGACTTCACGCCCCATTGACTTCCAGCATTTACGGCAACCGTTTTATTTACCCGTTTATCGATCCGCATAGCAAGGATGCTTCACTTTTTTATCTCAGCTGTGACCAACAAGATGTAAGCGTCGCACGGTCCTCGGGCAACAACGGCAATAATATTAATAACATTAATAATAATAATAATAATTGATTATAATAATAACAATAACGACAAATTAGCCGGCTGTCACGCCACCTGTGAGCACGAGTCTGGTTGGAAAATTCACAAAAAGTACTTGAAATATTTAAGCTATGAAAGCAAGACAACCTTCCCAGGAGCTTCTCAGAAGTTGCTGAATTCCAAAAAGATTCTTCGAAGTTTTAAATTTTGAGACAACATCCGAGACGACGGAGAACGTTGTAATATCGGTTATAATTATTATAATATATAATTATTATATAATCTATAATTATCGGTTATAATTTCAACAAAACTGCAAATAAATCATTTTTTTTCCAAAGATCAGAGACAAACGACACAGTGAGGTGAAAGTGAAGAAAAGCAGGGATTACGACGACACAATGACACAACGACACATCGTCGAACTCGAATCGACATTTAACCACCGCGGATGTGGATATTTCGACGGAACATTTTTTTGT
The DNA here is from genome assembly GCA_034509925.1 of Hirudinaria manillensis. NCBI lineage: Eukaryota > Metazoa > Annelida > Clitellata > Hirudinida > Hirudinidae > Hirudinaria > Hirudinaria manillensis. The sequence goes on from CM067527.1 coordinate 7,956,029, forward strand.
TTTAAATTTAAACACAGAAAAATAAAAGAAAAATGAAAAAAAATAATGAAAAACATATAAAGACACATATTTTACAAATCACGCTGACATATTAAACGTGCACAACGTCACGCCGACGTCACAGGAGGAGAAACAAAGGAACAGCTGATAAATTGAAGAGAAATTCATATCTTTTAATGGCAAAGTGTTGTTGGATCCCCGTCAGTCGGTCGGTCCGTCCGTCTGTCACTCAGTCGGAGGAGTAGAGCCAAAATAAACAAAGAGGTTAACTTTCCACCAATGCCCTTGCAGAGTTCTTGAAGAAAAGACTCGAATAAATAAATAATAATTAATTAAAAAAAAAAGAATTTCAAATTCAAACACGGGAAGCATGTGGAATGTTTAAAACTCGATGCCGACTCCAAGAAGGACAGAAACCACGACTTGGCGACAGAAGTCACGAAGAGAGAGGCAGAAGACGACGAAAACATCTTCGATGACAACATTTTCAGGAGTCGAACGAATCTGTGAAGCAAGGCATTCTAATCGACGAGTGACTGAAGAGCGGATTCCTTAAATAACCACCCGTGGAAACCGAGGACCGGGGAGGTCGGATCCCGATCCCGGAAACGGTCTGCGAAGCTGCGAGGACCTAAAAAATATTCGGAAAGGAGTTCCCTAGACAGGAATCGAACCAGCAGAAGTAGCTATTGAACGACCATTAATCTTACACCGAGAGGCAGCAAAAGGTCGGTGGGTCGAGAGGAGAAATCGCGACAACGGTCGCTCGGAAAGTCGAGCGTCGCGTCGCGTACGATCACGTTCGCTCCTCGATCCTGGCGACTTAAAAGTTTAACGCGGCTGGCTGGATGGATGGAAGGTGCAATAAATTCGAAGCACGAGAAAATAAGCAATCCGATGAGCAAAGTGAAAGCATCCCGTCCCGCACGAGTCGTCAGGAGTCGCTGTTGTTTCCCGAGTCTTCTTCGTTGTTGTTGTCGTCGTGCTGTTGGTATTCGCTCTCGTCGTCCTCGTCGTCGTCGTCATCCTCGTAGTCTTCGACGCAGTCCTCGTCGTAGAAGTCAAGTTCCGTCAGGCAGTCGCCGTCGCTGCTGACCGGCTTCGAGGTGACGCAATAGTCTGAAATCGTCGTGGGAACCGTCACTCCGTCCTTCTCCGCGTCCTGCTTCGTCGACAGAACTTGTTTCCTGATTTGGAAACAAAATTTTAACTTCTTATGTTTCATTGGACGATCAGCATTTGTTGTGGTTATTCAAATATTTGTAAGATTTTATGGGTTCGCATATAAATAAAATTTTATTTGTTTTCCCAATCTGAGTGTAAGAACAACTTCTGAAGACTCAAGTGCAAGTCTAAGTTATTGAAGATCATGGATCATATTGTAATAGTGCTATACTGAAATATTGTGCAAATATATTGCTTAATAAATGTCCAATTTAGTAAAATTAATTTAAATCTTAAATCAATGTTCATCAAAAATCACCAAATAGGCAATTAGGTAATCAATGTTTTATTATTCACTTATAATGCATTACTTCTGTTTCACGAACCTGTGAACAATTAATATTAAACCCAAGACTATTGTCGTCGATACTCACCACAACTACCACAACAACTGCTAGAACTGATACAACTACCACAACAACTTCTAGTTAGTTTGATTCCACACCTGACTCTGGACTCGTACTCCCTGTTCTTTCCTTCCTTCCAATTCCTGAAGGAAACTGAGGCATCCACGTTGGCGGGTGAGGAAGTGTTTGGTTCGTTCAGCAGAGATATTATGCTCAGTAGGATCGTTCTGCAAGTACAATTTAAATAATCATTATTATTATAATTACTATTATTATTATTGCTGTTGTTCATATTATTGTTATTATTACATGTTATTATCGCAAATAATACAATTCTGAATTTAGTTTCCATTTTATTATCTACTTCAAACCATAAAACTCTCAACTTAAATAACCGAGCACAAACGCGAAAAACAAAAAGAGTCATGTTTAATCTCAGAATTATGCAACAATTTAGATTAAAATAACAATAATAAAGTGAAACATCAAAATACTAATAAAATTTGATTTACATGGAAATTGAAAAATAAATTGAAAATATGCAAGTGTACGCAAGTACACAAGCACACAAGATTCATCGGAAGGGCTTCCTTTTCAATCAATCATAAAAACTGGAAAAAAAGTGAGTGGAAAATATAAAGTACAAAATTAAATTATAACATAACATCAGCACATAGAAAACATGTTAAGCAAACATATAATTATCATTGTTATTATTATTATTATTATTTATTTCATAACAACTAATAAACAAATTTAAGTTCAAACATATAATTATCATTATTATTATTATTATTATTATTATTATTTATTTCATAATTGAACTTAATTCAACTAGTAAACAAATTTAAGTTCAGCTTTGAAAGATTTCCTCACGAACGGAAGATTAAAAAAACATAAAAATATTAAAAATGCAAAAACATTTGGCAGAAGATTCCACGAAAAAGCATAGAATGACCGTGCATTTCATGTCCATCCATGTCTCTGCGACATTGATTTTATTTCATATTTTTTGTTTAATTTATATTAAAATCAACAAATTATCAATTAAATTACAGTAAAATGCCAGCTTTGACATGGAAATGTATGATAATACTTGTATGTATCTTTTTAAAAATAATAACAATCAACATTAATTTAATAAAATTAATAACTGATTTTACTGGAAATAAAATATTATTTTTTAATAATGAATAATATGTGACTCAAAAATGTTGCAGGCATCATTTAATATAATTTATCATGAAAGGTGCAATAATGAAAAGTAATAAATATCTCAGAAGCACCAGGAAGAGAGGAAGAATGTAAAATAAAACCTTGAACAACCAAAAACACGAGGATAAGATTTAAGACATGCAATAAAATTATTAGTAGTATTAAATTAATAATTATTAATTTAAGATAAAATTAATAATAGAATCAAATTATCAAAACTCAAAATAAAACACAACTTGATGGAGAATTATGTTTAACATAACTCGAGTATTTAATAAATAAATTTTATAACAAAATAAAACCCAAGTAAAACTGGCTTCCAGTGGTAACCACTCGGTTGTATGAGGTCAGTCGTGATGTTGTGGTGTTGTGATGTTGTGTTGTCGTGGTGTTGTGTTGTCGTGGTGTTGTGTTGTCGTGGTGTTGTGTTGTTGTGGTGTCGTGGTGTTGTGTTGTTGTGGTGTCTTGCGTGTTCGTTGTGTTCAAAACAAAAGTAGAAAAGTAGACCCGAAGGAGTTTTTATTGATAAAAGTTATTTTTAATTAAAAAACAATGACAACATGCATCTGCTCAATGCTTCAAAACATGCATCATCTCATGTTGGACGTCAGATGAAGCTACAAACGTTTAACTTCAAATGTTTAACTTGTTGTTAGGAATCTGTGCATAATTAAACGGAGATGAATTGAAAGTGCAACTTTAGAAAGTCTTTCAAGTATTTGAGGACTCAACTTTTGAGTACATTTTTACAATATTGAAGATTTATGTACATATTTGTTGGTTTTAGTTCAAGCTCTTAAGAGGTTATCTGAGTTATCTGAGTATATCTGAGTGCAGACAAATTTGAAAAAAAGTAATTGGGGTTGAAAATCTCCAAAGAAATCAGGTGACATTGCAAAGTGAAGTTTGAAATTTTATCGTTCAAATCAGCCAATCAATCATTGAAGCATAAAAATTTGAGCAAAAACATCTCAGAAATTCAATTGAAATGTCCAAAGATTAAGTATCCAGAAGATTGAATGCTGCACAAGAGAAGAAGAGAATGAAAGATAGATTGAGAGAACGTAAAAAAACAAAGAGAGAAAGAATGAGACCATGGACCAAGCAACCTGGAACAATCTCTCTTGCACATTGTCCTTTGATGACCTCAATTTCAGCTACAGAAGAAAGGCCATTGAAAAATAAAAGATTAAAATTTATATAATTTACTATAATATTAGCAGTGATGATGATAAAGATGATGACAATGACCATAATCCAATGAGATCAGATTTCCCTGGAGAACCATCAATTAGGAAATGCAACACTGCATTAGCACCAACTTAATGAAACTCAATACGAAACACATATAATTAAATGCATAATAAATAATTTAATTTAAACTATAATTACTTCTCTAGAAATGTCTGAATGGATCATCCTTGTCAACGTGAAGAACTTAATTATAACAAAACAATTGCTAATGTAAACTTTAAGCTCCAGCAAATATAAACCATAAAGATTTCATATAATAGTCAGAGAGGCCATTAACATCTCCTTCTTAATGCAGGAGGTCCATAAATTTCAATATCCGAGAAAATAGCAGAAATCATGCTTTAATTGCAATAAATATGAATTTAAACTCAACTTTTAAATTAATTAATTTAAATTCATTAAAAACTGTTCTTTCACTTCAGTTGCAACTCATTCCTCCTTTTGAGATTGGCGAACATTGAAATACATCTGTGGTGCAAATATGGAAAGATGACTTCCTAATGATACCTGATGTCAGCTCAAGTCAAGGCCAGAGCTTTGCAATTACATAAAAACCATGATATGCTCATATTATTTATGGGTTTTTCAGTGTATGATATCGACATATTTTTGTTATATTTAAAAGCTGGGATTTAAACTAATTATAAATGATAAATTAAACGGACGATAAAAATAAAATTTTTACAAAGTTAAGTCAAGAATGAACCTCTAAGTGCAAATTCGAGCAAATAGAAACAATAGAAAAATAAATTGTGACTTACCTGACATTCTGGGTGGGATTCCACCTCTCTGAGGGAAGCTCCCCACTGAGTGGATCATCTGTGGGTGGGTGGAGGATGGAAATGCACACCTCACCATTCTAAGAAAAAAAATATTTCTTCCAAATGTGTGAATCAGTTTTATGAATCATCTTCACAGTTACCCATCATAAGAGTTGCAAACATATTGCAAGACTGGATTATGAAGATGATAACATCCGTTATCACTTTACTATCAACCAATTAAGTAGGTTGCCGTGATTGCATAGGTTTGTAACCTTATTGCAAAGTTTTTATTAAAGCATTCATAAAAATTAAATTTAAGCAAAACAGTTTTGTTTTAAATTTAAGCAAAATTTAGCTTAAATTTGAATTTTAAATAAAATGAAACTTAAATTTAAATTTTGTTATTAAACTTTTTTTCGAAATAAATAAATGCAATTATAAAACTTGAAATTAAAAATTGAATAATTAAAATCCTCAACTACAGTAAAATAAATGTAAAATAAAACAAACTGTCTTCAAAGAACAAAATGAATAAATAAACAAATAAATATTGCTCAGAAATTAAAAAGAATTGATCAAGAAAAACAAAGCAATACAAAAGAATACAAAGAGTATTTACCTCGTAGATGTTTGGATGGTACATGCGAGTCAGGAAGCAAAACTTTGGAGGGGAGTATGGATAATCTTGTGGGAATTTTATTTGAGCCTGCAATTATAAAATATTCAAAGTAATTATGAGGGTTTTATTAAGTTATTAGCTAATCATTTTAGGGTGAACCTAAAACACAAGTTCTTTTAAATACAAAGTTATCAAATATGTTATCAAATTTTTGATTACATCAAATTTTCTATGAAATAGTGATATTATTACATTTCTCTGCAACTTGAGCCTAGTTTTGATTAATGCCTTATTTAATACTTCTCCCACAGTTAATAATTACAAAAACATAAATTATAATATCCAATAAATATTAATTTTAAATAAAATAGAAAAAGTCAAACCAGGATGTTTGAAAACTTAACATAATAATAACATGATATAATAATTTCATGACATAATAATGTAATGCACAATGAACAGCTGGTACGATCTACTGAATACTGATATACATACATATATTGATATCATTATCAATATATTGATTTGATACTTTGATTGATTGGAACAAATTATATTAATAACAATTTTGAATAAAATATTTATATTAGTCACAGCTCTCCTGGTCTAAACCAATAAATCTTTTTTTTTAATTTATTAATTAAATATTTTAAGTTCAGCAATTATTTTTCAATGAACTCAGATGTTCTTCAACAAGGCAGAACAATAAATATCTGTGAATCTTACATTTGTAACTAAACTTTTTTCAATAATTCCCAGCAAATTTAACTCTTTTTAAGCCAAAAAGAAACATCTAAAGGACATAATTGTTAAGTTACCTCTTGTACAAATATGCCAGACAACAAAATCAATGATTAAAAATAATAGCATTCAATTGGATAAAATGGATTCATCTTTTAAAATAAAAATTCATAAAAGTACTAAAACTTGTCCAGTAATTGTTGAATTGATAGCTGCCAGTTGAGAATAGAATTCACCAATATGATATTTAAATAACAATTTAAATGATATTTTAATAAATTTTAAAAAAAACAAAATAAATCAAATAAAAAACTTCCCCCCTACATTTCCATGACCTTAAGCATGTATTTAAGTATTAATTAGCTTTCATTTTTTTGATTTGGAAATAATTCAAAGTCACAGATGTTAACTATCAACTCATTTCTCACAACTACTCAATTATACCAATTCATCTGGAAAGGTCGAATTCAGTTTTCGTTTGTGAGATGCCTTATTGAGAGCAAAATTGAGTTTTTCTTAAATAACAAAATATAACCTTGAAATATCCACCCTGGTAGAGGGTGTCCGGTGGTCCAAAGATGGCAACATCCCACACAAAAAGGTTCGAATCATCAGGCAGAAAAACCCGGAAACCTTCGACAGGCTCACTTTGAATCTTTTTCAATTCCAATTGAAGAAATCTCGCGGCGCTCGTGGATGAGAATCCAGCCATATTAAGGTTTTTTTTTTACAAATTGAAAAATAAATAAAGATTAAAGTTATTAACACTTTACTAGGTCTCAAAGTTTCAAATTTCTCTGGATTTAAGAGAATATCTCAAGTCGACCCGAAGCAAACAAAGACGTGAAGACCTCTCCTGCACATTAATATGAATGTGATGAGGTTATAAATATCCCTCAAGCCCCAAAACAACAGTCTCTATATCATCTCCAAATGGGCGTCAACAATCATTTCTTTGATGAACTTTAATTAATTCCGCTACTTCACAAACCGAAAGCCTAGAAATGTTTATTCATTTAAATTCTGAATTTTAATTGGTAAATCTATGACACGAAATGACATTACGGTTTCTTAAATATTTCAATTTAAGTGTTAGTCATACTTTTAAATAGAATTTCTGCGAATTATTAGTCTTTTAACAGCGCGAAGCCAGGATTTATGGACGTCATTCTTTATTTCGGAATTAGCCCCAAACATTTTATTGCGATCTGCCTCAAAGACATAAGCGTTAATAAGAGAATAAAATTGGGCCATTAGGGCTTAAAAATAGACAAATGATCGAACATTATGCCTCTCTCTAAGATAAATGAGTATCCTCATTGTTAAAAAGGCCAATTAGATGCCTGTGATAAGAATGAAAATGCATTTGTAATAATAATAATTTTATTATTATATTTTCGCAAGTAAATACGACGCTATTTCAACTCCGCATTGATATTCAAGTTGTTTATCAAGACACACACTTTGCTCCCAGAACGCAGCACAAGATCCAAGTGTTTCATACAAACGAAGAGTTTGAAGGGGCAACCGCTCCCCTATTACTCAAAACCCACTCGAAGTTGCACCTGATAGATTAAACCAGTTTACCGCATTGAATGTCTTTCTACTAATATTATTGCTATTATGTTTATTAGTAATTAATCATATTATGCATGACATTTTCGGACACTGCTTCAAATAAGTGTCGATATCAATCATCCAAATTCTGGAATTTACCACTCAGCGGCCTTAAAATCGGATTTTTGACGTGAAATTGCAGACCCAAAAAATATTTCTGATGCGCAATAGTTCTTCGCCTTTGTTGACGGAGGACAATCATTACAATAGGAAAATAACAACAATAATAGCAATAATAAGAATAATAATAATAGGTTTCACACAAAACTTTTAAAAATTAATCTTGAAATCACGGATTATTTTTATTGATAAATCCATTATAGATTTGCTGGTTGTCATCTGCGTTGTTGCTTCTTCTCAATTTTGTGCAATCAACAGCTAAATCAATATCCTGAAAGACAAAACATAAATCAAATGTCCTGGGACGGTTGCCTTTCTCATAATTAACAAGCTTTTTTTACTCCTTAAAGGGTTACTAAAATAACTTCATTTAATTAATTTTTTAAGAACAAACCTTCCTTGGATAAAACCATTCCAGAAAGAAAAAGAACAAGTAGTTTATCAAGAAGACCATCATCTGGAGCTTTCCAGCTACTGCACCACAATTTTCATATCTGACAAATTGCAAAATATAAATGTCAAATAATTTTCTGGCAAGAATTAACAATAATAATATTAGTAATAACGTAAAATATAATTATTAATTAATAATAACCACATATAATGGCATTTACTACAAACTTGATGAATGCCTAGTAAAAGCAATAAATCAGATAAAATAATTGACATTCTTGTTAACAAGTTTAAGTTGTTTACTTTTTAAGTTTCTGTTGAAGGGTGCATTTGGTTTCCACGGATACGTGGTCGTAAACAACTTCCGTCCTCCTTGCAACATCCTGCCAAGTATAGAGCTTGGAGACGAACTCGTGGGTTTCCCACTCGTCTGCCACTCTTCCCTCCCTCCTTTCTTTGATTGCACAATTCAGCTGCTCCACCAGGCCTAAGATGATCAAATGTTGATCAACAATTGGTTTAATGCTTAAACAAATCATGTTTTTTTAAGTTTAGATCAATTACTAAGGTAAACATCGAAGCATGACTTTAAACTTAATTTATATTAAGACAAAAAATTGAATTTATTATTCACAGACATCTAACAAGCAATAGTTAAAACTTTACCAAATGTTTTATTATGTAATAACATGTCATAGAATGTAAACATGTCATTGTAACAAGAATTTATAATATGCTCACTTGATACGCTGGGCTCTGCAAGTTTAATGAGATGTGATGGAAGTACTTCTGGTATGCCACCAACTTTGGTACTCACAATCTGGAGTCTAATTAATTAATTAATAGTGCATCAGCATATTATACAATTGTAACAATTACATGCCTAATCAGTTTGTAATGGTTACTTATTACATAATCAGAGTTAATAAATGACTAACCCACAAGAAGCAGCCTCTACAATAGCAATACAAAAGGCTTCTGTTAAGGAATGACTAACCCACAAGAAGCAGCCTCTACAATAGCAATACAAAAGGCTTCTGTTAAGGAGGTGTTTAGGAAAATGTCTCCTCTTGTCAATACCTGAATATGAAATACTATTGGTAATGCATACGCTTAGAAAATAATTGCAGATAAAGTGAAATTAAATGCAATTATCACATTTTTAATGAATACATAATGGAATAAATTATTAAAAATTTGAATTCTTTTGAATACAAACACTAAATTATGTAACTAAATTATATTATTATTAAATAAAAACTATTAATAACTAAATAAATTAATGGGAAAGGAAATCAAAAGCATCCTCACATCCCTGGCTTTTGAGTGGCTGACAGTTCCAAGAAGTTCCACCCTATCATAAAGGCAGTTCTTCTCTCTAACCTCCTCTATCAGTACCCTCTTGGGTCCATCACCCCCTGACATAAATTGTTGTTGATGACAGATATTAGTAGACAAATTAAGACTGCATATAACATTATTACCTCTGATGCCTGGCTAATAATTGTAAAACTTAATTACATCCTGTCGGAAAATCTATTATTTTGCCAAAAAACCCAGAAAGGTCATTATTATTGTTACACTATAACTACTATTTAGATCATATTAAATGTAAGCTTAAACCCAAAAAAGGTTATGTAAACATAATTATACAAAAGGTCATAGATTTAATCAGTGGCCCCAGCACTCTTAGAAATGATACTAAAAATACACTGAACTAATTAGCATAACCAAACGAGCACTGAAAAGTGTCCCTTACAAACTGACCAATTACAAAGTGAACGTCTTTATGTTCAGAGCACAGCATCGGAATTATGTCTGCCAACAAATCCGCTCCTTTCCTGTACACCAGTCGGCAGAATACGATGATTGTTACTGTAGGAATGAATATTCATAAGTTCCTTGGCTATTCCAGCACATCTTTTGTTACTGGTATAACTAACAGTATTAGTACCATAATAAATTAATTAAAATATTACTTAAAGGTGATTTATCAGATCACAAAATAACGTTAATATCATAAAAAAAATTTTTTATCAAAGACAGTTTACAATGCCTGAATAATCCATGTCCTTTTCATAGAAAGGAGTTTTTAAATTAAACTATCCACAAATGGTTAACCAACTCTTGTTGGGATCCTTCATAGCTGGGTTTGGGAGAAAAGATGAAGCATCAACTGCATTTGGAATGACGGAGACCAGGTTGGGCTTGATCTCAGCTCTTAGCACAGTGTTCTCCTTGCTGTTGTTAATATGCAAATATTATTCATTGATAATGTTTGTGATATTAATATGTAATTCTGTAAATATGCTCCACATCTTAATGCCTGACAGCTTCCATTGACAATTCATTATAACAATGTGACTAAAGACAAATTACTGTAAACAATTGAATATGTATTTAAATCAACATTATTGTGGGATAATAAAACTTGTAGCAGATAACAAATAGTCTAAAGAAGCACTTCAAAGTCAAAACATTCCAGAGATCTCAGTTCAAGGCAACCAGCGAATTACCAGGTATGAGACACACAGATGACGTGATTGACACCTGCCAGTGATACCTGCAGCACCTTGTTTGTAAGTATGGAACTAGCATCTGCAAATCCAAAGAGGGAGTGATCGGTGAAGACTGTTTTGACGTCCATGACTCCTGCTTGGATCATCGACTCGTGACACATTGCCGAGAAGGCCTGGGGCAGAAGTCATCAACTATTAAAATCATGTTCCATCCTCATCACTGTCATTGCAGCAACAAATACTAGCAGTAATATAATATAATTATTACAATAAAAAGTTGATGAATATGATTGATTCTAAATAATAAAATATTTACTTGAGTGCCATAAACCAGTGAAAAGTGAAAGCATTTAACAATTGACTCAAGCTTAACTGATTCATACATGAGTTTGATAATGCACAATAGCACCCTATAACTAATAACTTAATTGTAAATATAAAATATTAACAATAGTAATGGTAAATAACTACATTATTAGTAAAAATTCAAAACTAATACCAATTATAATAAGCGATTACTGACTGAGTGTCCATGTACGATGTCAATCTGCTCCCTGATGATGATGTTTCTGATGAGAGGAAAGTTTGTGAATATTGTTGGAAGGATGGACTGATTGTAAACTGGAGTGATTGGAAGGTAATAAACCTTCAATTGTAAAACAATTCATTCATTAAAACAAAATTGTTTTATGCTGAATCGATAAGTTTTAAATTTATGAACATTAGTTTCATAAGATAAAGTTTTAAATTTTAAAAATCACTGATGCTATGATAGCAAATTTTATTTATTAATGCCTTCAGTCCATTGGTCAAAATCCGAACACCACTTCTATCTCCATAAGCATGAGTTGCAACCACCACTTTGTGACCTCTGTCAAGCAAACACTGGGACAGCTGGTATATGTGATTCTCAACTCCTCCAATATTAGGGTAGAAGAAATCAGAGACCATACTGCAATTTGTATGTCACAAAATAAGAAGCGGTGTTCAACAGAAAGCAGTTCGTTTTGGATTAAACTTCTCATTCTAATGTTGCGGTAATATTGGTCTTAATAGTTGCCGATTTAAAAAAGTTTTGCTCTGATATTAATTTAACATGTACGTGAGATGAGTCGAAGCAATGTCTTATTGAAAAATATTAAAAGTAATTTGTCACCAAATGTTGTGTTTCATATCAATTGGTTTGGCATCGAGAACTAGAACGCTTATCCAAAGCAAACTTCCCAGTAAATAACAACATTTGTTGAAAAGTGAACCTAAAACAAGCATTTTTACAGAAAATAATAAAATATCCATTTGAAGTTTAATTATCTTGATGTTATATTAAAAATTATAGTTTGTAATGCAACTTGTAACTCGTAATTTGAAGACTATCAAAGAGCTTTGGCAAAATCCAGATACACTGCATCCAACGGTTTATCATGAACAGTTCAATCATAAATATCTTCCAGAAACTGGAACAGATTGTTAAAGCATGGCCTGTTATTGTTGAAAATCAACGATTCATAATCATAAAGTCTACCCCCTTGTCACCAGGATTAACCATATTTGGTCCTGAATTAAATCAACTGCCTCTTTCCATCTTATATACAATAGACGTCACTCCAAAAATTTAAAAGTCCATGACTCTCATAAATTTGTTTTTAGTTACTTAATTTGTTTAAAGGTGAATTAATGTTATTATAGTTGTATTACAGCTTTTTTTGACCAAAAGATTATTTGCCATTAAACCAACATTTGTCGTTTTATTTCAATTTTTATTCGCTTTCCAAACTAACATTTAGTTCTTTGAGAGCTGAATAAATGCAATAAATAATTCCGCTAAAAACTATTTAATTTCGATTCATTGACGATATTTTATGACATTTCATTTATTTTCTTCTGAAAAACTACTCACAAAATGTTCCAAATTTTTCTACTTCCAAACATCAGCTGAAGTAAACAAAGCACTTGATTAATTCATCTTTAAACAAACATTTCTCCAACAAAAACTCTCAGATTTGGAGAGCAATGCCCACAAACACATCTTTTGAGGAGCCATCTTTTGTTATTTGCTCCTCTGTTTCTAAAATATTGAAGTTCAATATTTTTTTAGAAAAATATGCAAATAGAATAACCGATTAACAAATCATCTTTGCTAATCTCGAATAAAGTTTTAAAAAGTCTCTTAAAAAACATCTAAAAGGACGTAAAATAATCAAATTGCAGGCTTATTAATGTGGACCTCATTGCAGCCTTTCCAGGGGTCGACTCTCCAAATCACGGAAGCTTATTAAGGATTTACGTTAACATTTATGCAAGATGTTGTCGTGACCATTGCAATTACATTGCTTAAGTTTATTAATTCAGCCTAGGTTTATGTTTTAACTCCTTGCATCTCTTCCATTTTTTTAAATTTCAACTTTAACATTTTCTTTATCTAAAAATATAATTTAAAAACTTTGAAAATCTTTTGTAACAGCCACTTCCAAAAATAAAATATTCAATAAATTCACACCAAACCAATTACTTCTACTCGAAACTATTTCATTTTTACTAAACCATGGTGCCGACATTTTCTATACTTTATATTTATATTCTATAAAATAACAAAATAAATCTAAAAGGAAAAAACACGCTAACATAAACGTGAAATTACCAGGACAAATCCGACCCTGCAAAGGGTTGAGAGTTGATTGATGGATGACCCTGAAGGATTGGTGCCCTGAAATGCATGAGTTCAAGCAAAGCTTTGAATCGGCCAACATAATTGTCCAATTATGCGTTTGAAGCGCCCGACCATCTAAAACTAATCCTTCGAGGCTTCCAGTGGAATGGATTGAAACGACGATTACGACAACATCGCCGGCGAAAATCCATGACGTCAGTTTAAAAGAGGAGCAATGGGCGCGTTTTATTATTCCTGTTGCTCAGTAATTATTAATGTTTTAATTATAATTAATAATAATAATTATAAATAATAATAATTAAATTTAATGAAATAAAGATTTAATAATAATAATAATAATAATAATAATAATAATAATAATAATAAATGTTGTTGTTACATCTTATAATATGAATGATTTTATTTTTTTATGCTTTGTTGTTGCCCGTGTTATCCGATTTTTCAGTGACAGAAGCCATTAGTGGCGACCAGAAATGCATTCCTGTGCATTTGCTGAACAAACTTTTCCCCTAAACTTCTCACATCCCTTTTTATTCAGACGGCAATTATATGTTTTTTTCTGTGGAAATGCGAATAAATGACTTGAAAATCTTCTACAATAAATAATGGATGAATGAATTGGACACGTTGCCTTCCTTCGCATCACGTTCATTTCATTAGAGCTAGTGATATTATTGTTTTAATATTACTGTTTTATTATTATTATTATTATTATTATTATTATTATTATTATTATTATTATTATTATTATTATTATTATTATTATTATTATTATTATATTATTATTATACTAATGATGTTGTATATTAACATATTAGTGATTATAATAGTAGCAATCATGACCATCCATTGAATAATAACGGTCGGAAATGAAATGTCAGATGTCAAGATCACATTCCATCCATCAATTGAAAAAAGAATAAAAAGGATAATACCGATAACATGTTACTTTTTCTTGTTATTACGTCATCATCAAATGAGGCATGGAATCGTCACGTGATGTCATGACGTCACAGGGCGGAAGTATTTGGACTGCATCCGCTATGGCGGATTAATTGCTTATATAATGACGATGAAGTATTACGACGGTGATGATGATGATGATGATGATGATGATGATGTGTTACGACGGTAATGATGATGATGTTGAGTGTCCGGTGGCAAGAACACGCTTTATTACGCGGCATTGAGTAAAGAATGATTAACTCCGAACATGATTTTATGCTGATTGCGATGAACGAGAGGCAGACGACGATGCTTCTATTTACCAACAACAAGTGCTAACGACGTCATTAATAATGCTAATAAGGGTTGGTTATGAATATTTAATGAGTACGGAATGAATATGAACTCGCTGATAATGGCGGTGATGATGAGGAGGAGGATGAGGAGGACAGCGACTGGTGGAGTTTGATGCTACCAGCTGTGAGGGTATCAACAATCGAAAACATCTTCGAGACTTTTGTCCGATGGAATTTAATGAGGCGATCAACAATTGTTTGGCTACTCAGTGTCACCGACTGCCAGACACAAACGTAAACGAATACAAACCAAACGCAAACCAATACAAACCAGATACAAACAAATGCAAACAAATACAAACAAATACAAACCAATACAAACCAAACACAAACAAATACATACCAAACACAAACAAATACAAACCAGATACAAACAAATACAAACAAATACAAACCAAACTCAAACGAATACATACAAAATACAAAATACCTTCCATTGAATGCATTCACTAAATTGATTTTAGTAAAATGCTTTTGACGTACCCGCAAACCAATTTGTTCGTCCTCGTCCTGGGACTTCAAATTTTCTCCGAGGAAAACTTGCACTCATTTTATGCTTTTCATTTTAGAAATTTCATTTGAAACAATGTTTTATATCTTAATTAATTTTATCAAAAATGTTTTTATCTCAATTAATTTTATATAAACATAAATCGTAAACATTAAATGTAAAAATATTAATGCGAAATCGAAAAAAATCAAAATTCTCAAAAAATTATGATAATAAATAAATACAAAGATATATAAATATAAAGATAAATAAAAAGATGGAATAAATTTTGTTCTTTGCAAAACATTTATTTGAAATTTTTTTGGCAGAGGTACAAGTATTTTTCAAAATATAAAAAATATACTAAAACGAAACATGTCGAAACAAAGACAAAGAACGTTAAGCAACAGAACATGATTGATTCAATTGCGAAGCAACAGGACATGATTGATTCAATGCAACCCAAAGCCACGTTTCCTTTCAAAGCACTCTTTCAGCGCTTTGACATTTTTTGCTTCTCTTAAAAGCTGTTTTAGGGGTAAACGTGGGTGGTGGGAGTGGGGTGATCTCGTGGGATTTCCCCCGGAATCGATTCTTTTCAGATTGGAAAAACGCAAGTAATTTATTTTTTAAAATATTCCATCTGGATTGAACGCAGCGGAAGATTATTTTAAAATTCGCGACTGATTGCAAGCATCATTTAACCATTTAAATGTATTTTGTATTTAAAAGAAATTATTTCGTAGGCCAAGGAAATAAATATGCAATGAATTCGAATTATCCTCATGTTACATTCGTCTGGTCATTCAATATTGTAGATATTAACTTATTAAATATCGGTTAATAATTATTAATTATTATTTATAAATTATTTTATCTTCCCAGCTGCCAATTTGAGCTTAGAGGAGATAAATGTTGAACACCAAGTCTTTTTTCCGGTAAAACATCGGTAAAAAGATTAACAAAATCTAATGGTCTCTCGTCACGAACAAAAATTTAACAGCATTTAATCGATTTAACTTAACACCGTAAATAACAAATTGATAAATAATTAATTTGGAAATTGAATGCATTTTTCGTAAAACAAAAAAAAAATAAATCGATAAACCCTTAATGGAGGTCATTAGGTGCAAATTGTAAGCAAAGAGTTTGAGGGGGAAGGTGTCACGTGATGTGCTGCTCTGAGTGATCGCAAACATTTCCTGCCCTGAAAATTGAAAATTAAAATAAAAATGCAGTGCAATTACAACAACAACAACAACGATGACGATGACGACGACGACGACGACGACGACGATGATGATCTTAACAACAACAACAATTACAAAAGAGAGGTTATGAAGACAAAGTTGTGGTTAAAAATTAAATCCGAACAATTTAACAATTAGTGACCAAACTTAATGGCATTTTAATAATTATTTTATTAAAAAAGATCCTTTGACGGTCATTTCTGGCTGAAATTTTATTAATATTTTTAATTAAATAAATTTTTTAAAGATGAACCACTTAAATTGCTTCCACGTGCGAAATAAACGAGAATTTCATGTCCTCGAGCGTTTGTGGTCGTCACCATGGCAACGACAACGTCCTCCCTTCGTCGTCATCTCCACGTTCACTGGAAAAGCGAGAGAGATGGTGATTGGTCGGTGAGGGTGGACCGCTTAGAAATTACTTAAATCCCTTCGCTATGGAAGGCAACAGAGGTCGCTTCTGACCTAGAACGGGTTTTTGGAATTGATTTTGAAAATTTAAAGAAAAAAAAAACTGATCCTAAGTGCATCTAAGTGTGATTAAAAGTGAATTGAAACTTTAACAATAACCTTCACTTCTTGAACTTAATCTTGAACATCAATGTGGCCGCGGTATCTTCTCCATTAACTAAATATTTAAACTAATTAAAAATTTAAACTGACTGAATAGTCAAGCTAAAAATTCGTCTATTAAATTAAATAATTTTTAAATCGTTACTCGCAAAAAAGAAAAAGAAGAGAAAAGAAGCCATGAAAATATTCCAACAGCAGTCGAGAAGTGCCCAGTTGTGCGGCAAATACGACAGCGGAAGTGAAGAGGTGAAAGTTGAATACGAAAGGATGGAAACCTCCAACGATTCCTCGCACGTCTACGAAGAGATGAAGAAACCGAGGATGAAAAAAGTCGGTAGACTTGCAGTGGCCGTCATCGTCGTCATGACCTTCACCTTCCTCATTCTCTGCCTCCTCATAGCGTCTGACAGGAAGCATGCCAACTCCGTCTGTAGTCCTATGCAGGTCGACTGTTGTTCCAAGTCCGGTGACCAGGGACTGGTTTGTCACTTTAAGGGAACTTCCAGGATTGGAAAAGACAAGGTGGGTGGGTGGGCGGTTGAGTTTAATGGGGAGAAAATATGAATCGGTTGATTGCTTCGGTTTATCTTTTAATCGTATCTTTGTTTACATTTGCATCGACAATGGCGCTAGTTGGTCGGTACTTTTTGGTTCACTGAGAAGGCTTTTAAAATGACTTTAAAAACATTGGCACTTCATTGGGTATTATTGGTATTGTAATCCATTTGTAAACAAGATGTTATACAAACAAGATTGTAACGAAAGACATAAATGACGTGATCCAACCTAAAGCAATCTACTTCACTGAGAACAAGTTCAGTTCGTTCTCAGTGAGAAATACATAAATAAAATTAAACCTGCAAAAGAAATGCAACGACTAGCCATTTTTTTAAAATGATTAAATGAAGATAATAACAGCCAATATTGACTTTAAAAAAATAATGCAAATATTCAATTAAAACTCACAAGATTCCACGTTCGGATCCATCCATGTCGGAAGACATTTTCATTGAAAATCTTCCTGGAAAACCATTGAATCCGCCAACAGCAACGAAAGCAAATTCTTTAATTTTTCCATCAATTTCCAACCCCCCGTCACTTCACGTGGTGATCAAAGCCCTTCATTTTCTTATTGATTGGAGTGATTTTTAAGCTTTTCATCATTTCCCGGTCTTGATGTTTTCTGTTCTATTCAGTCTGAGTGTAATGCATTAAATTCACCTCAAGTTCTGAATGGCGAATTGTCGTCTGCATGACTCGCGTCGTTAAGGCTTTGTTGACGCGTGTCGACATGCCATTAGTTAATTCATCAGCTTATTCAGTACATAATTTATCAGCTAATTCAGTACTTAATTCATCAGCTAATTCAGTACTTAATTCATCAGTTAATTCAGTACTCAATTCATCAACTAATTCAGTACTTAATTCATCAACTAATCCAGAAGTTAATACAAAAGTTAATTCGTCGGTTCAAAACTTGTACGAAATTATACTTCAATTATTATTCAAAGAATTATCAAAGAATTCTTCTTCAAGAATCAATTTTTTTTTAAATGGACTCGTAAAAAAATATTTAAAAAAAAACAAAGAATAAAATAACGAAAAAAAAAACAGTAAACGTGAAAAATTGCTGACGAAGTTGAGGAGCAAAATGTGATAAGAAATTTTACAGACAAATCTGTCCCTTCTGAGACGATGTTGGGCTGACATTTGTTTTACTTTTTGGTCTGCCGTTCTTGGAGACGCGATTTCGATTTCTGGATTTAAAAATTCAAATTTTTAAAAATTATAAATTATTTACGGGATAAATTCTTACTGATATTCAATTGATGAATTAATTTGATTATGTAAATAATCATTTTTTTAAATATCTGGAATTATTTAAAGACAAAATTCATACCGATCAATTGATGAATTAATTTAATTAAAATATATTGATTAAATTAATTAAATAATAATAATTGTTTTTTTTTTATAAATTTCAGGAACTTCAATTCCTCAAAACGAGTGTAAACAGAACAAGGCTCAGGAATTTCTTAAAGTTGGTTTTTAAACAGTTTAACTTTGCATTTAATTCGAATAATTCATTTTAATTATTAAATAAATCTATTTTAATTCTTAATTAAGTCAATGACAGATTAATTGACAGTTGAAAATGTTTGCCTGATTAAGCATTACATAACTTATAAATTAAACCGCTTAAGCCAATATCATTTCCATTAATGAATTTTATTGATATTTACTATATCCGGATTGTATAAATTAATATCACTAAATATTATTATTGCAAATTTTTAGTAAATAATATTAGATTTCAATAAATATTTTGCGTTAAATTAAAAAAAATTATAATTACTTTCATCTTGGTTTTGAATTCTGACAAATTGGATCATCAAACAAGATTTGAAATTCATTCAACCAAAACGACCTAAAATAGCGAAATAAATTAGAATTAATTAAAAAACAAATAAATCGCCAAATAATAAAATCATTATTACTTAAATTATTAATTTATTAATTATTAAATTATAAAACATTTTATTTTACGTGTCAAAAAGGCTAAAAAAGTTTCTGAGAACGACCGTTGATTGCTTGGAGGGGAATTTAATCTTACTTTGATTTTCATCGACATTTAATCAGAATTTAATTAATTCAGTTTAATTTGCAAAGAATTTTGTAAAGAACTGAAACTAATTATTTCAAAGAAAATAATTTTTCAAGGTCAAAGATCAAACCTTCTCTCACGAAAAAATATCCAGCAAAAGAATAAAAATATGATTTCAACCGATGCCATGCAATTAACATAAATTAATATTCAATTACAATATTATTCAAACTAAATTGGAGCTGAATTATTCATTTTTTATGCACTTTAGGTTGAAAACAATAAATTATATATTCAGCAAATATCCTAAAATTGAGTCTAAAATGAAGATAATGAAATTACACGGATCCAGTTGAAAGTTTCTGCGACATTGAGAAGGACTTTCTTTAAAACTGAGTTTTAGGAAAAATATTTTGCCGAGAATTTTAATTTAAACTGAACTTGGTGCACTCTGGAATTCTTTTTCAGTCTTTTTCAGTGGAGACTTCAATCATTCATTTAGATTTTAAATTAATTAATAATTTTAATACTGATTAAAACTAAAATTGTAGTTAATTTGGGCGAAACAATTGTAACTGATTCTTTGAAATGGCTGCATTATTTAAACGATTCTTTAAAAGCATTAAAGCATGAATATGACGATTATTCGTTTTCAAAATTGGTCTCAATTTTGAATAATAAGATGCCAACCGAATTTTTCAAAGTCAACTTTAATCTCAGAAGATTATGAAAATAAATGCGAAACCAAATTTATCAAATGGCAGGGAAAAGATATTAAATTTAATGATTGAAGGAAATTGTTATTTCAGTATGCAACACCTTGTATACCATTTCAAGACAATTATTGCATCAGAATACAATACCTTGTATTTGTTTAACGTTTAAATTGTTTATTTTATTCATTTTCATTTTCAACTTCAACAGAACAAATAAAAATGTACGAAATTTACAAACTTTACAAACATGTTTAATAATTATTTCGTTATTTGCGATCTTTTGAAATGCCTTTGAAATGCTTCAAACTGTTCTGTTACTTTTCCATAGAATCTGATGCAGTATGGAAATCTTAAAAATATAAATAAAAACATATTTTAAAATTCATTTTGAGGTTTGTGGCTTTAAAATGTATTGTTGTCATCGCCATCATCCTCGTGATCATCACTAGCATCGTAAACAGCAGCAGCATCATCATCATTACCATAATAAACATCATCATCATCATTACCACAATAAACATCATCATCATCATCATCATCATCATCATCATCATCATCAACAACAACATCAGCAGTTGACGCGTCATCCTTTACGCTCCAATGTCACAACACGTCTTCTGTCAAACTTTGATATTTTTATGCCATTATGTTACTTTGGTATTCTAACATGTTATGGTTGTACATCGACATATTTGCTTCATCACTTGTTTCTGTTGTGTTTGGGTTTTGTTGATGTATTTGTATTTTGTAAATCCTTACAGGAACTCTCTGCTCGGGTTTGCAAACAGTCGTTATGACTGTTGTCGTCATTATCGCAAGCAAACGAGAAACAGAACGAACCAGTAACAAATTAAATGTTATTGCAATAAATCATTTCCATTCTCCCATTTTTGCATATTGCAAGCATTTTTAATGTCCAATAGATTTATTGTTGTGCAAGACAAATTATGGGCAGCTTTGATGGCATCTCTTAGAAATAATTTTGTTTTTTTTTTGTTTTGAAGAATTTTTTTTAATTCAAATTAATCGGAAAATAAGAAAAAATAAGAAAATGTCAGCGGTGCAAAGAATTTGCAAGAAAAGACAAGAAAGAAACAATGAAATTTAAAAATTAATAAATATTTTAAAGTTGTTCACTCAAGGTTGACATCTTTCACTGCGTTCGATGAAGCGTTGGAAATAAATTCGTGAAAAAATTTAATGCCAAATATTAGACTTTATGAGGATGATGATGATGATAATAATAATAATAATAATAATAATAATAATAATAACAACAACAATAATGAAAGCACGTTGCTATTGTCATCGTTGTTGTTGTTTGCTTAGATTTCACTTTGAATGTCCCCGATGTTATAAAGTGCTGAACGGGGACTCTTATTGAAAGTCATTGTTCACTTATTGGATGTTCTTCTTTGCAAAAGGAAGCAAATGATTTTTAATAAAAACACATTTTGTGATCATTAAAAATTTATTGTTTGTTTATTTGGGTTTACAAAGCCATCAAATAACAGATTAAGCCTTTAATGAACATTTAATTAAAATTCATTAAATAACATTTATTTTGAAGTGCCTGTCACGGTGATTGTTAATGTATAATGCTATTTTTAAGTTATTTTGAACTGTTATTGTAATTGTTAATAAGTTTAAAGTTAGAAAGAAAGTTTTAAGTTATTGGTTTATATTTAACAATATAAATATTAAATGCTTGTCATATTTTTGAGGTCATCATAAAAATATGAACGAAGGAGGAAGGTGGAAAGAGAGACATGTGAGTGAGTTTCATTGTAAGTTCAAAATATTTCTATATATTGGATTCTTGGAGATCCGATTTGATTGATTTGATCCAATCATTTCTTTAACCTTCAATCCATCTCAGAACCTTTTTAAATTTCACAGCTCAGGATTTTTAAAAAATCATAATAAATTATTAATAAAATAATTAGAATAATAATAAATTAAATAACAGAATTATTTTTCTAAAATTCCTGGTCAAACCCAACGAGGTTAGAGGCGAATTTTCTTGCTTTCAAAGGATCCTCTTTTGAGACCAAAACCGAAAGTTTCATGTTCAACTTACTTTTTTTTACCTTTTAACACCTGCCTCTGTGACACCTGTACGAGTCATTTTAAATGGCTCCACGTGTTACTGAATAATGTTCTCTCGGGGATTACCCTGAGCGATATTTGGGCGTTTTAAGTATGGCGTCAGTGTTAAGGTGAGTAGAAGTAATTTTAAAGCCATATCCATTAAATGCAAGTATTCAATAATTATAATTTTTATTTTTAACAAACATAATTATCACGGTGGCATAGAATATTGAGTATTTCGTACTAGTACACTAATATGTATGATTCGATAATATATTTTAATAATTTGTGCTTGCTTTAAAAATGTTTTCGAACGTTTTTAGCAGAAAATGTTTTCATAAAAATTTTCAATAGAAATTCAAAACATTTTTAAGTTTTTAAAATTTTTTAATGCTTTTCTTGAAGACGTTGCCAGGCTTGTATTGTTGAAAGTCTTCGAAAAGTACTTCCCAGTGCTACGTATCCGTCCGGCGGTTGTGATGGTATCTTGTTGCAGTAGTTGTTGCTGTTGTTGGTGTTGTTGGTGTTGCTGTTCTTGTTTCAATTGAAGTATAATAAAATTTGTATAGAATTTTAAATACCTTTGAAGTGTTAATAATTGATGCAACGTATATGAAAGTATGTCATGTAATCGTAATAGTTATAATAATAATAATAATAATTCACAATTTATAATAACGGCCTAATGTAGAAGAAAGTTAAATACTCTGTACAATAGCAAGAATTAATGATAATTATTAAAGAAAATATTTTGAAATCTCCAAATTTATGAATTCGAATATGAAATATCAATGAAATATAAAATATATGCAAATTAGCACAATCATAAATTATGTTAATTCCGTGACGTCGCGTAATTTATTTCCTACTTTACGAGCTCCTCCGTCCTAATCGTGCACCGTCCATCGTATTTTACGAAACCTCGAAGGAATTATTCCGAATTTTTCCGAGTACCCGCGAGGTGGAAGCAGATGATTGCATTATTTGGCGCCAAATTCGATGCTTCCGTGAAGTTGGCGTTACATCACGTGTGCTGAGAAGCTTTCAATCTGAAAAGTAATCATGGAAGTAATCATGGAAGTAACCTGGAAAGTAAAAACCTGAAATTAACATGAAAGGGGATCGCAAAAGTAATTTGAAAAATAACAAAGAAAAAAAATATTTTCAGGAAGTGAACATGCTGACAGGCGTCTGTCTGATATTTTCCATATAAATGGAATAAATTTTTTTTAAACTTAAAAGCAGACAAAATGAATAAAAATGTAAATTAACTTTTAAACCCAAATAAAAATGCAAAATTGAGTTTCAAAAAATGGCTGGTGAAAACGAAAATTAGATGAATCGCATTTTGTGTTAATATGTTAACCTAGCGTCGGATTTGAAACAAATTTGGCGGGAACCTCACTACATTGTTCAAACGCCGAAGGTGGTGGAGAACAGAGAATTTTAATATCTCAGGAGGAAAATATATTAAATTAAAAAATTCAAAATTCAAAAATTAAATCCCCTCTCAACCCAAATTCCCCTCAGGCCACTCTTAAAAATATTTTCCCGAACTCCGCCATTGATTTTACCTTTGAGCAAATGTTTAAAATCAATTATTTAACTATTACCAATGTTTATTTGCATATTCATATTCGTTTCTTGTTTCAAACATTCACTGCAGTTCAATATATCTCAAATATTTAAAACATGTTCAATAATAATAATAATAATATTAATTAATATAGTCTAAATAAAACATTAAAAATAATAAATAAAAAAATAAAAGAGTTAAAAAGAATCTGTTTGCAATTCCATCAAATTTCGAAAGAAATAAAAAGAACTAATTATTATATTATATTATATTATATTATATTATATTATATTATATTATATTATATTATATTATATTATATATTATATTATATTATATTATATTATATTATATTATATTATATTATATTATATTATATTATATTATATTATATTATATTATATTATATTATATTATATTATATTATATTATATTATATTATATTATATTATATTATATTATATTATATTATATTATATTATATTATATTATATTATATTATATTATATTATATTATATTATATTATATTATATTATATTATATTATATTATATTATATTATTATTATTATTCAAACAACGCCATAACTATTTCAAGGTTGATTAATAGTACTTTAAAGACGTTAATTGATAATAAAAAGTAATATTCTAGCAATGAATATATGTTTACGTAATTATTTGAATTTTTTGTCAGATTTTGAAATTTAATCCGTCGAAGCCCTTCCGGGATTTCGTGGAAGACGTTTTGATGAATGAAACGCTTGACTTTCTATGAGTAATAACAATGTTAATAATAATAATTTTATATAATATCAATGTATAATAATAAAATAATAAATAATAAGTAAGTAATATTATTATTATTATTATTACTATTATTATTAGTATTACCATTATTATTGCTACATAGTGTAATCTTTATATAGTCCAATCTAGTCGTTATTAGCAGCAACACAGTTTTATTTTTATAATAAAATAATAAATCCGTTATTTCATGGCATCTCGTCCCAATCATCAGCATAGTCGTCGTCGTCGTTTCCATGAATGATGCAGAATATTCTTAGGAAAGCATCTGTTAACAGGAGTTGATGAATTGCAGGAAAACTTAAAAAGCAAAAATCAAGAAGGGCAACAATATGGCCATATTTAGTCGTTCAAATTGAATGCTTTCATGGGAAAATATATTTAATATTACATTTTATCATCCTATAAAATTAATTTTATTTTTTTTATAAAATTTTATATTTTAAAACTATTATTAATATTATAAATCAAAACGTTCCCCGTGAATGTCTTCCTTCATGTGAATTAACTGAACGATTAAAGTGAATATTTTTTTAAATAAATTAAAAGCATTTAAAATTAAAGGAAGAATCAAATTATGGAATCATTAACACGATTAAAGAAAACTTGAATCCTGGTTTGTCTGTCAGCCATCATTCACAATTTCCATCTGAAGAAGAATTTCAACTTGAAATGCATGATCCATGCTTGTCTCTTTCGAATCCTTTCTTATTTGGTGGTTAATTATATTTATTTTAATCATATTTTTTATTATATTCATTTTGATTGTATTTATTTTAGTTATATTTTTATTATATTTATTATAATTATAATTTTATATCAGCCTAAAGTTGTCGAGACAGTAATGAGTCTGCCAATAAATCCTAAGTGGAGCAAGGAAGTTGAGATGAGCAATGATGACGTGTATCCGTTTCAGGATCGAGTTCATCAAGTGCGAAGGGACGGAAAATGAATTATTGAACTTCGAATTTGAGCGAAGACTACTAGTTGTCAATAAAATGAATTTACGAGGTAATATTTTCTTTAATATATTTTATTAGCTATAAATATTATTATTATTGTTATTATGTTTTTTTATTATTATTATTACTACTATTATTATTATTATTATTATTATTATTATTATTATTATTATTATTATTATTATTATTATTATTATTATTATTATTATTATTATTGTCATTATTATTATTGTCATTGCCTAGGTAATACAAATAAATAGTTATCAGTTTATTTAGAATTTAATTCTGTATTTATTTCTCTGAATCGAAATTATTAAGTATTTCAAAATTATGTCCTTTAGATTTTAAATCTCATTTATCGCAGAACTTTTTTGCGATGTCGTGTTTTCATTCAAGGCGTCGGAAGATTTCTCAGAACGTCTTTCAAAGAAGAAAATGTCTTACGATGATGATGATGATGACGATAAAGGTGATGATGATGCTGATGATGGTGACGATAATAATGGTGACGACGACAATGACAATGACGACGATGATTATGATGGTGAAGGCACTAAGTCTCCCATTGTTTGCCTCATTGATTGCTTCAATCAATTGGGCGCCAATCACGGAACTCGTTCATTCTTCACTCCTTTCTTCTGAAGAATCGAAAGGAAATTCCTTCTATTCTTTCTCACGATGTCCACCTATGTGTTGAAACCACTTTTGCCTTGTTTTTGTTGAGTTAATTTAATAATTTAAATAAAACTATTTTAATTGATTTTCCAACAATTGAGGTTCGAAACGCTGACAACGTTGCAATGTAATTTTATGAGAACCTAAAAATATGTGAACCGAGAAATGTTGGCCTCAGGACACAAGTTAAGTCAAAGTTTCACGTACCACGTTCTGATGAATTGAAATTCTTCAAACCAACATGTTTTGTCTTTTTGTCTCACTAACGTGCCATCTGAATTCGTGGTTTAATCGTTTAATCATTAATTTAATTATCATTACAATTAGATATTTATTATTTACTAAATAATTTAATCAATATTAAATTTTAATAAACTAAAGATTAACTGGTTAACCACCTCATAAATCTCCAAATAAGTCGATCATTCATTTATAAATGAACTTTTAGAGAATGTCAACTTTCACAACCTCAGTCCTTTTGTTGTTTTGTTGCATCCAAGTATAAAGCATAAAGTGAGTTACAATAAAACATTTATTAATAATTCGCTATGTAATTAATTAATTATTAATTAACGTAAACATATTTTAAGTTTAAAGTAAGCATTGGTCTACCTTATGTTTACATAAATC
Source organism: Hirudinaria manillensis (assembly GCA_034509925.1). Classification (NCBI taxonomy): domain Eukaryota; kingdom Metazoa; phylum Annelida; class Clitellata; order Hirudinida; family Hirudinidae; genus Hirudinaria; species Hirudinaria manillensis. Next base: position 7,983,182 of record CM067527.1, read on the forward strand.
AAGAGATTGGTTTGAACTCACCTGGTACGTGTGTTGCTTAATTAATCAAGTCAAACACCTGATGTCTTTGCAGACATTAATACCACCACAAAAACATGGATATCATTTATTTAAGACCACAAATTTTAAGATAATTTGCAAATTAATTTAGAAATATATATGTTTCTAATGCGCTGTGAAATGATTTTACAACTTCTAATTTTTATTTATTTATTTATTTCTGAAGGCACATTTGAACCATTAACTGTCTATCGTGCGCAAAGAAAATGATGGAATCAACCAGGTATAATTTATAATGTAATTTATAATATAATATTTAATTAATGAATACTTAAAGATCTAATTTGACTATTAATTCAGTAAGGCGGGAGAGAGTGCCTGAGTTTAAGAGTTCCAAGTTTTTATTATTTTTGTTTGCAAAATGAATATTTAGCAAATATTTTGAGGAAAAGTTGTTGCAGCTAAGTTTGAAATTGTGGCCTGTTGTGTTTGAATGATGACGAATATATATAAATAATATATAAATAATTTTAAAGTTTAAAGAATTAATTTCAATAAATAAAATTTAAACTGCCGCTTTGAAAACGTTCCTGATGAATAAAATTCTTGTAAAGTTGAGCGGTTGCGTTGAAAAGGAATATTTTTAAGGCCTTAAAACGTCTTTATTCAGGGCGCTGACATCTGTTTTGTATCTCTTAAATTATTCATATAATTTTATTTTATATTATTTCATTTAATTATTTTATTTTATTTAAAATAACGAACTATATTTTGAGCCAGCCGCGATAAAAGACAATGAAATGACAAATTCTGACAAAGCTTTACGAACATTGAAGTTAAAAGTGGACTTTTATTTTATGATTCACAATTTAGAATCTTTTATTGCGGTGTTGTAAATTTTTAATTTCATTTATTAATTATCATTTAAGTAAATTGGATGAAAATGGATTTAAAACTAAATATTTGCCGTTAATTTACCTTCCTGAATGTTTAAAAGAGACAATAAAAAAATTTAATTATTTAAATTATTAATTATTAATATCGAATTAAAAATTCGATAAATCCATTTTTATCGAAACAAAATTACAAATTTGCTATGAACAGGAACATGACGTCATCCATACACCTGGCAGGTACGAGTGCAAACAATCACTTGAGAGAGGTCATAGTTCATCACCTGAGATCATCATCATCATCGTTCAGGTCATCAGCCACGCAGGTTTACAAATACAGCGTCATGCTTTCCTATCCGAATTGGTTTGTTGCGTTGTTGTGAATAAATTAAACTTTTCTGGAAAATAATGTTTTTTTAAATAAATCAGTTAAGAATTTAAATCAATCAAAAATAAATCATATTTAAATTAATCTAAATAAAATCTATAAGTAGCTAAATTCATTTAGAAATAGAAGCCGAATTCATATTTTGAATAGAATATTTAAAATGATAAAATAAAACAAATCAAACAAAACCTGATTAAATGATAAAATCAAAATAAACCCGGTTAACATTTTCTAGGGAAAAACCCAACACTGTAAAAGTTTACAGTCCCGGTTTCATACCATCCCTGCGTAGCCCACCGACCACCAATTGGAAGGAAAGACCATGGGATCATCCAGAAGTCTTCACCTCATACGTCGCTTACTCCAAAAATGCCACCATCACAGTGAGTAATTGGAATATAATTAAATCCCTTATGAGTGAATAATGAAGGGTTCAATTGGTTCGTGAAATATTATTGCAATTAATATTAAAATTGATTATTTAAAATATTGGTCTGAGTCAAAGTAGAATAAACAAGTACTTACATTGTTATTATTATTATTATTATTATTATTATTATTATTATTACTATTATTATTATTATTATTATTACTATTATTATTATTATTATTATTATTATTATTATTATTATTATTATTATTATTATTATTATTATTATTATTTTCAATGAAATATCGTTTTTTAAAGTCAACATTTTGGTTCATTCAAAGTTACGTAATCTTTATTTAAATATTAAATATTTTATTAATTTAGACTTTAATTAAATTATTTACTTTAAGTCACCGCGTTAGTTTAACATATTAATAAAAAATTAATTTTAAACTTTAACAATAAAAAGTTTAAATACATTTGTAGTTAATGATAATAATAATAACAATATTAAAATGAAGTTAACAAAATTTATTATTATTATATCTATTGTTATTATTGTTATTAATATTATTATTATTTAAACAGTAAAGGCTTCAAATAACATTTCCATAAGGATCCCAGAACTGATCAGTCAATGTAATTGTTCTTGTTGCGCAGTAAAAAGAATGTAGTTTCACTACGAAATTCTGATCCAAAAGAAATCAATCTTGCTTTCCAATGATTGAACATGCGATTTAAATTTCAATCACATGATGTCAATCGAATATTGTCAATCATTCAATTTATATCAATCAATTAATATCATCTAGGTTATGGCAATGAAATTGTATTAATCACGTTATACAATGTTATATAAAAAGCGTTGTATGAATCAAGTGATATCAATCAAGTTATATATATCAACCAAGTGTATATCAATCAAGTCAATCAAAAAATTTCAGTCAGGTAATATCAAGTCGAACGAGAAACTGAAAACCTCAAAACCTGAGGCCTTAAAACCAGAAAAATGTTTCACGGTTCATTGATTTCCAGTTCAACGAAGCATAAAGAATTGCATGGTTTCACTCAGTGTGACTTTTGTGATCCTTTCAGATAAATACTGGAGGTCCGCAATATGAGCATGGTCATTATACCAGTGTATGTTCGATGACGATGACGATGATGACGATGATGATGATGGTTAATTATAATTTATGCATTACGTGATTGATGATGTTTTGTGGTCATCAGAGAATGTATTCACTGAAAATTAAATGGCTTTTCGTATCTTAAAATGAGTTTCAAATCTATTTTTTTTTAAATTGAAATAAAAAAGTTTAATGTGTTTATTTAAAATAAGCTAATTTAATCTAGAATAATTGTAATGATGATGATGATGATGACGGAAATGATTGCTTAATGAAAAGAAATGAATAATTCTTGAAATATTCGAAAGCGTTGCCTAATTTTGAGAAACAAAGTGGCAGTGGAAGAAATCAAATTCTTCAAAATCTGTCATCATTATCATCATCGTCGTCATCATCGTCATCGTCGTCATCATCATCATCATCATCATCAAAGGCACCAGCACCACATCACCACATCATCACGTCATCACCACCTCAATCACCACTTATTCAATTTCTCCATCAACTTAAACTGATCTGGAAAATGGTTTCATTCGTGTCTGGAAATTCTTTTAGAAATGTTCGTCTTTTTTTATAAATATCTAAAAAAATAAATATAAATATATTTATAATTTGATATATATTTATTCTATGAACTATATAGTGTAATAATAATACTACAATAATTAATCTTTATATTTTAATAATAATAATAATGATAATGATGATAACAATACGTACAGCGCTAGAAAAAGTATTACGAAAGTCTACAATTGTTAATGATAAGTTTGGTTCAAAAGGCTTAAAAAGCTCAAATTTAAAAGGCATTTATAACATCATTACAGATTATAATTTACATTTTTTAAATTTTGATAAAAAAACTAAATTAATTAACTTAATTAATTTTTCTTGTCATAGAAATATTGTTACGACAGTTTAAAGATAAATTTAGATATTCCAGTTTTATGTAAAAAAAACTTTATTTAAAATTAAACAAAATGATTTCATGTTTTAATAAGCTATTATTTTTCCCTTTGTTTTCCATTTCATAACTTGCATCCTAAAGTTTTGGAAAGCTATCTTTCTGCTTTGTTGACATGATTTGGAGTTCATATTTCTTTCCAATAACAGAAAGAAGACGATCTTTGATCATTTTGATATATTTTTGAGAACCCTGCCATCTACCGAGGTACAGCATGAAATTCTTCCCGGGTCTACCGTCGAACTTTCTCTGCGTTTTCTGTTAAAGACTGTTGTCCTATTCTCTTACCCATCTGGACCATTTAGGCTGACTTTTCTCTCATCTGAGAAGATCACGTGCTCTCAAAATTCATTGTAGCTGAACATCTCTTAACTAACATGGTATTTCTTTCCTTGTGATATTCATCTAAATCCAAGAACGCGCGTTTTCAGGCCAAACTTCAGCTGACGAACTAACTTTAACTTTTCCAGACATTTGTCATGTGGGAATTAAAATATATTTTTTCATTCAACCGCTTCTCTTTTTGAAGTCAGTCTGTCATCAGAACGCTGTAATTTATGGAATCTTATTATATATAATATAATTACTTATCCTAAATATTTATTATTACTAATATTTTTCAACATCTTGATCATCAAAATCATTGCTAGCAAATTTGCCCCCAATTTATTTTTGAATAGTAATTTTATTTTGAATATTTTTAATAACATTGAAGTTAATTTAATAAGGAAGGTTTTATCTGGATTAATAAATTATTTCAATTATTTAGTTAAAGAATTATAATAAAATTCATTCAAATATTCAAATAAAATTCAAACCGCCTTCAAGTCACAACTTTTTTATTCATGCTGGAAGTTAGGAATGTAAATTAACAACAAATTAATAATTAAAAATGTTTTATTTTAATACAAAATATAAATCCTTAAGACTGATTCCATGAGTTTATTTTGCTTGTTTTTTTTTTAAGTTCATTTGTTTCATTGTGTTATGTTGATAATTGTTTGTTTAATATGTTTAATTTACTTTTTCGTTTACTTTTGTTACTTTTTGACATTTGAATAAACTCATAAACTCAAAAAAAAAAACAATTAAAATTCTCAAAATTGGAACAAACCAACAATAAAACAAGAACGATAAACGAACCACAGCACCAAAGAAACAACAAAGTTGGAATGAATTTCATTTAAAAACTCAAAGTCGATCATCTTTTATTATTTTTGTGTTCTCAACAAAATAGACTCTTTTATTATTCGATTCTTAATTATTTTATTTATTTATCTATCTATTTATTATTTATTTGTTCATTTGTTCGGCATCTTTAAAATCGTCTTCGATTTCCATGGAAGCAATAATTGAATAATTAGACGTAATTGCGCCATAATTTCATAATTTCCAGGGCAGATTGTTGGCGGCAAATTATGGAGAGGAAGGGGATTACGGAGAATTAGAAGGAGAATCGTTGACAGGAGTCCTTGTGCTCGTTCATCTGCGGGAGAAACATCTGCTCAGAGTGGTTTGTGTGCTGTGGAAATATAAATCATTCCATTTTGGAAATATAATTTCTTTCAATGTACGATTATCTATATGCATTGAATTAATCATTACTATTATTATTATTACTATTATTAACATTTATTATTATAACTAGTAATTAATTTATTAATTAATTCAATAAGAAAGAATATTGAATTGAATAAATAATAATTATATTCTCTCTTGAAACAACAACAATTTCGAGTCTGAACATCGGGCATTTTGGGATTCGTGTGACGTCACATGAAAAAGTGACCTTCAACTTTATTACGCAAATTTTTCGACAGTTAAGATTTTAAATTATTAAATTTTATATGAAAAATAATAAATAATAATTAAACATAATACTAATATATTGTTGGATCCCTAGATCCAATAAATTGAAGAATAATTAAAATTATATTGCCGATTAATTAATTTAATAATTAATTAAATTTAGTGGCAATATAATTTGAGAATTAATTGGTGCTATTCAGACTCTTTGGTTATGTACCTTGACAAATGGATTTATCTCGGAAAGGGAGCGAGAATTAGAGGAACAGCAGATTTCAAGGCTTAATCAATTAAGCATTTTACATCTTCCAAGGCATCTGAAAAACCTTCAATAAACCTGACCTTCTATAATTAGTTTGAGGACCCCGGGTTATTACAATATTAATCGTTTTTCATCAATATCAAATAGAAATAATCGTAAGATTGTTAAGTTGTAATAATAATAATAATAATAATAATAAAAATAATAATAATAACATTATATGTCATTAAATAAAATTCTCAATAATTTACGTAACACAAAAGCAAAATAAATCTAAAAAGGATTTTAATGTAAATTAGAACCAGCATAAAGTTTGGCATCATAATACCAGGTATTACATGGTGGCAGAATGAGATTCAGATGGAATAAATTTCACTTTTATAACTTTAAAAAATATATTACAACAAATTGCAACCAAAAAGGCATTTTATTTCTAACAGAACACTTTTCTCGCCTGCTAAAAAATGTTGTTTAAAAATATTTTTTGAATAAATAAATTTAAAATAAAATCTATAATTATCAAATGAACGGCATTTACATTTCAATGTGCGTAGGATTTACAAATCATGAATAAATCAACATGTACTTGTCCTTATATCAAGACGTTGCATCAAAATATTATAATTATATTATAATTGTTGAATATTATTATTTTATTAAGTTTTATTGGTTAAAATTATTATCATCTCTGCAGTACAGAAATAGCAGTTAATTATCTTATTCCGTTCAACCAACTGTCGTCATCATCATCATCATCACCACCATCATCATCATCATATGCCCGGATGGACAATATTTATTTATTTATTTATTCATACTGAAGGGCCCAATAGGACCACTAACACAGTTTTCGATTTCCAATTCGAGCAAGGACAAATTACAATGACAGTATGAATCAATCAATATGATTGTCATTAACACTCATTATAGCAATTTTCCATATTTTTATATCACCAGACAACAATTAGAAAATATTAATTCATTTATAATAGAAATAAAAAAAATAATAACTTATTACATGTTTTATATTTATTTACCTTATTTTGATTTCAATCAAAGGTTGAAATTGCCAATCAGCACGGAGTGGGAGGAGTCCTTTTATTCGTCGATGATGATGATGATGATGATATTGATGATGATGAGCATCATCAGCCGCTAACTGTTACGACCGCCCAATCATCCCCATCTTCATCCTTCTTATCATCGTCATCTTCGCCGTTGTCGTCATCATCCTCGCGTACGTCATCATCATCATCATCATCGTTAAATTCTCATTTCAATCGCATAACTCGGTTCTCTTCCTTATTACCATCGTCGTCGTCATCATCATCATCACAATTTTCAACTTTGTCATCATCATCATCACCAACAGCAACAACATCGTTGTCGTCATCACAGTTACCTCTTGATGGGATACAAACTCAATTTTCGTTAAATTCTTTCGCATGGTCACTTCTGTCCACTCCCGCATCGTTATCATCAACATCATCATCACCAGTGCTATCACCATCATCATCATCACTACCATCATCGTCGTCGTCGTCATCATCACGAATGGCAACGGTAACGACGGATGAATTCCCGGAGAGGAACGTTCCAAGAGCAACGCTGTGGCGCATGGGGGACCCACTGACACCTGAGATTCCATCCAAAGGTGGATTTTAATTGCAATTTCGAAATTTATTCTGAAATTGAAAATTAAATCTGAATTTAGAATTTAATTTGAATTTTGGATTAAATTAGAATTTTCGATTAAATACTGTTCGACGGTCAGTCGAATATTCATATATTTGAACAACCTATTTATTAAAAAGCAGTTTTAAATTAAAATATGTTTAATAATATCCCTCAATATTATCGCCCAACAAATACAACAACCTACAACGACATTGAAAATAAAAAGTGCCAACAACTCCAAGCATCATCCATCAACCTAATTCTTCTCTGAATTATTCAAGGATTTCTTAAAAATTGTTCACTTAAAGCATTTTTCACAATTTAATTAATAATGAAAATGGAAAGCATTCTGATAGTTTCTGTCATCTGCCCATTCCATGAATTTCAATGGATATTTCTTAGTTTTTCAAGATATTTCTTTTTTTTATAAATAATTCTTATTTTTGAAATAGAGAAATTGGAGAAAAAAAACATTGAATTGTTGCTGACCGTTTCTGCCTATCACAACAACAACAATAACAAAAACAACAACAGCAACAACAACAACAACAATAACAAACACAACGACGACAACATTATTGACATCACAGCACATTTAAAGAGTAGTATTAAATTATTTCCAAAAGTAACTTACTCGGATCACCGTGAAGCTTAAATGAAGGATTAATAAATAAATTATTAAATTACCATTAAATAATCAAAGACATTAAACAAACGATAAAAAAACAAATCAAACAATGTATTTAATCAAAATTCATAATCACTTTAAATGTTTAATTATTCATGAAATACAAAATAAATAAATTTTAATTAAAAAGAAATATTTAAATTAAAAACTAAAATTAACTGAATTTAACTTAAAAACTAAAATTATTGTTGAAATAATTTAAAGAGGGAATGCCAGTCTCAGATGAAGGAGAGACTGCAGTTCCGAACATCCCGGTGCAAACAATTGGTCTTCAAACGGCACATTATCTTCTGAGGTTTGTAATTGTAAACGTAATTGTAAACGTAATTATTAGCATAATTGTAAAGATGATTATAAGCATAATAATTGTAAAAATAATTATAAGCATAATTATAATTATTGTTCAACCTTCAAAAATTAGTTCTGTGAAGTCTTGTTACTAAAAACATTTTCCAACAGCGGTGACAAAATTTGTATTGTTTCAAAATTACGCTACAAAAACAACGACAACAACAATATTTTGCAACAATGATTTCAACAACAACATCAATACAACACAACAGATTATTGAACAACCAATCCAAAAGTAACGAAGGATCAGAACTAATGAAGAGTCAAGTGTGAGTTGAAACAAGATTAGTGATTGAAAATCAACCTTTTTAAGAATTAAATTGCTGGAAATAAATGCAAAACAATTTTATTTAATTGTATTATATTTATTGTATTATTTAGATATTATTATATTTTTTGTTTATTATATTATTGTAGATAATTCACTGAATAATATCAGACGTTTCATGGTTATTAGATTATGTATCAGCTGTTGTGTATTGATGAGATATTTAATAAAAAATAATTAATTTTTCAAATAATTGATATTGGTTAAGTAATTAATGTTTATCAAGTAATCGGTTCCGATTCGACATTTCAGTCACGTGACTCTGGAGGTTTTCAACAGTTTGGAAAAGAGGGACATTTTCAACGTTGTTACCAGGATTGAGGGATCAGAAGAGCCAGGTGAGATGAATTGAAAATTGGAATAATATTCTACGAAATAAAATTATATTATTAATTTTATTTAAATTAAAAAATACATAAATTAGTTTATTTTTTTACATTTGTTGAATAACATCCTTAATGCTATTTTAAATGCGACGATTTTTTTTGCCTATGTTTGGTCGATCAATAAACAAGAACTGAAAACAAAATGAGAGACCAGAAATAAATCATTTAGACATAAAAATGAAAATGTTTAAAATAAAAATTAAAAAAATACCTTTTTTAACAATTAATTCAGCAACGCAGAGAAATTCTTTAAAATAATCATAATTACGCAATAACAAGACTATTATAATTATTATCCTCGTATTATTGCAATTATAATGCTCTTCATTATTAATTAATTAAATAATATTAGATTTAATGTTATTTAATCTATACAGACAGATACATCATCGTCGGCAGCAGATACGACGCCTGGTCTTTTGGCGCCATGGAAGGAAACAGCGGTTCCTCCATATTGTTGGAACTGTCGTCTGCTCTCTCAAGACTCGTGTCCAATGGTTCTTAAGCATTGCATAATAAAAATAACAACTCATTAACAATAATAATAATATTAATAATAATATCTCATTAATAATAATAGTACTAACTCATTAATAATATTTATATACAAGTAGCTAATAAAATTAGATAGCTACTAATGTTATCATGCTAACCTTATGCTGATATAAATCAGTCTTGTTGTGTGTGTTTAATGTTGCGTATTGAAATCGAGATGATTACATGATGGATGATATTTTTAACAATTAAATTTAAAATAATATTCAACAAAAATAATTTATAACTATAAAAAATAGTAATTTAAATTGCAACAAATAGAGAGTAAACGCTGACAGTTTAAGTTTATTTGAAAAATCTCAAACAATACTTATTGTGTAAAATTGAATATTAATAAAACGATTATGTGGAGGAAGAGGATTAGTAAATGTCAGTAAATATACAATGATTATAACTTAATAAATACTATAAATCGATCTATTTAAGTTGTCATCAAGAAATTTCGTAAAAGTTATTTTATAATGATTATTATATGTAATTAAAATAAAATTATTTTAAATATGACACTATTTGGTTTTATTTTAAATATTTTTTTAATTATTGACGGAAAATTAAAATTTAAAAAATGCTGGCGCACGAAGTCCAACCAAATATTTCTAATTATTTCAATGAAATGTTGTTCTTCACTTTTGTGGTTATACATTAATATTAATATTATTATAATATTAATATTATTATAATATTATTATTATTATATTATTATTATTAGTAGTAGTATTATTATTATTATTATTATTATTATTATTATTATTATTATTATTATTATTATTATTATTATTATTATTATTATTATTATTATTATTATTATTATTATTATTATTATTATTATTATTATTATTATTATTATTATTTCATTCCTTTGTTAATAGATGCAACAAAATACGGATCGCTTATCATCATCATCATCATCTTATTGTTTTACAATTTCAACAAGTGACGTCCATCAATGTCTTTAAACGATTCTTGCCGTGACATTAAGCCAGCAGTGACAATGATTTTATTTATCAAATTTATTTATTTATTCGCTTAAACTGGGTTAACTTTTTAATTTTTAATTCTTCGATTTAGATTGGAAACCACGGCGTACAATTCTTTTGATTCACTGGGATGCTGGTGAAATGGGAGAAATTGGTTCAACGGAGTGGATTGAAGTGAGTGCTTTCAACTCAACAGAAACTGTTTGACAATTCTTTGCGTTGTTTTAAGTTGGAGTTTTTTGCTCTGAAATTTTATTTTTTAAATTATGATTATTGTATTGGAATAAAGAATAATGTTATCAGATATTTCTGGATATACATGCTGTCTGATACATGTCTTTCATTTATGTCATTGCCATAGCAAGCATTTAATGCCAATTTAAATTAAATCAGTTTATTAATTTATTGATAAATTAATCTTGGTGCAAATTGAATCACTTGATAAATATCCTTTCAATGGTATATATAAACATAAACACCTCTTTACTAATTCTTTAATAAGAACAACAATAACAATATTTATTTGTGCCAAAGAGATATAATGATAACCATATCGAAACAATAAAACCATCGATCATTTAATGATAATTAGGATATTTGGCTGTTAATTTCTAAGCAAAATGATTTCCATAAACCGAATTAAACGACGAATATTATTCCTTTTATGGCTGATAAAAAATGCAGTCCTTGGAAATCATGGAAAAAAATTGGGTTAATTAATTCATCCTATAGGAACACAGATTGGAGTTGTTGGACAGAGCAGTTGTTTACATCAACCTGGACTCGTGTGTTACAGGTTATAATAGTAATTTTGTTAAATAGGTTATTAAAACATTATTTGATAGGTTATTATAAATATTGATAAAATTTAATGTTTATGTTGTTTTTTAGAAATATTGTTGTCAGTAATTATAAATTAATTATAATTATAAATAATCATGTAGTAATATAATATATTTATTGACAATTTATTAATAATTTACAAAAACTTAAATAACTTTATTTATTATTCACTTTATTTCTTTATAGCAGTAATTTAAAACTTCAGAGTTGATCCGCTTAAACATCAACTGATAAATTGGAATTTTAGATTTCCACACGATGAACGTAACTCAAAATGATTACTTCTTCCAAATTTCAGTTAATATTTAATCTTGGTATTTAGTTATATGTATTACTAAACCAAATACTTGTTATCCAGAATTTGTCAAATATTTTGCATTAAAAAATAATTTAAATTTTAATGATTCATTTAAAAAAAAATCACTTAAACAATATCTTCTGCCTTGAAAGCGATGAAACAGCATTTCTGGTCTTTTGTGATCACGTGCTTCAATTTGTCTTTCGAATGTTTAAAACAAAATACAAACATTTAATGGGCATTCATTCTATTAAAGTTAGGTTATCATTTAATTTATAAACATTTAATTTAAAAATATTTTAAAAAATTATTTGATTTCTGATTCTGAATGAAAGGTCTGTGGTCACCAAAAGCTGAGATGAATCCACTTTTAAGAGGTTTTTTCATCGACATCATCTCAAACGTTGACACTTCGAAGTTCAACTCGGAATTTCCGAATCTTTTTGAGTTTTGGATCTCAAGAAATCCATTCGAGAATGATCCATATCTACCGAGGTATTCATTTATTTGAAGAGTTTTGAAATTATAAAACTAATAAATAAATAAATGAATGGCGAGTGCTTACGTAAAGTTTATTTAATTTTATTTATTTATTTAATTATTTATTTATCTATATTATTTATCATGAAAATATGGGTCTAGAGAACACTGTTCGGGATGTGTGATAGAACTATTAAAAAGTTGAACGATATTAAGAGTAACATAGGAATTTTGAAAGATTAACGTCATTAGTAAGGCATCTAATGTGATTTTTCACATTTTTGATAAACTCCTTTTGCGAATATAACGCAAATAATTCAATTACTTAACTGAAATATTAATAAATGGCCGTAATAATTTGAAAATAAATTCATTCGAATTACCAGAATCGATCCACCTTCAGTAGCAAGTGACCAGCTGCCATTTCTTTACTACTTTGGTCTTCCAACAATTTGGCCTCAACTTGTTGATGAAGTCAGCATTCATTTGAATTAAGTTCAGTTACTAAGAAATGTTTCTAAATGCTTTTAATAACGATTTTTTGTATCAACAATTTTTAATAACTAATAGTTTTTAATTAAAAGTAATTATTAATTTCTTATTAAATTCATTTATTTAAACATGCTTATTCTTTAATTGAGTGGAAGATAAACAGACATCAATTTGTATAATTTCTATTCGATTCGCAAGCGTTTTCTACCATAAATCTAATTTTAAGTTTATTTAGCTTTATTATTTGAACCTGTCAAAACCTACCATCAATTAACTCCAAACGGTCGTAAAAACAAATTTTAATTGATAAAAAAGTCGTTTTTATCAATGAAAAGAAATCATTAAAAAACGAATTAAGTTTAAAAACTGGAATTAATTCCAACTTTATTCGTCAGTTTCCGTCGCGGGCAAACAAACTCAGACACACATCCTTAAGCACCTTTCAACACGTCGAACAACACGTGGACCCAGAGTTCAAAGGTCACGAACTCATGACCCACCTGACCCTTGAATTGGTCCACAAAATGTCCACTTCCGTTAAACTTCCCTTCGACGTCAGAGAAATGGCGGAGTCATTGGAAAGGGACTTTAATTCCCTGGCAGTTGATGCACCAGATGACCTCAAAACCTCTTTGGGTTGGTTGGTTGATTTGAATAACAATAATCATCAAATATTCTCAAATGTGCTGCAATTGTTGTAAATAAATAAAAGTTATTTTAAAAGTAGATAAAATGCTAAACGAATTAGTGGCTTAATTATATAATTTTATTTTAATTCTCTACATAAATATTAATATTTCATTCAAAATTTCTAAATGAATGTCTTCAAATCATAATTATTTAACAACAATCGAGAATATTCAGCTATAAAACATCATTACTCACGTAATCCAATTTGATAGAGATTCAAGTGCACTTTTAAATTGCAATTCGTACTGCTCAAAACGCATCAATTCTAAATATATTAAATATACATTTATAATTTATGTTAATATTAATTATATTAATTTATAATTAAGAATTAATTAATAATTACTTAACAACAAGCCTCCTTGCTCCGTTGGAACTTTTTTAAAAATATCTGCAAAAGTTTAACGGAATTTAACCAATACCGAAAATAATTGCCTTGATTTTCAAAATTTAGAAAGAAATCTTCCACTAATGAATCGAATATTGCTCGCCGTTCCAGCATTTATAATTGAAGTGTAAAATTATAATTATTCATTGTTAAATTGTTATAATTATTAATAATTAGTAATTATAATTATTACTAATTACTAATGTGATTACTAACTATAATTACTAATTATTATAATTATCGTAATTAATTTTACAGATCAGCTGCAAAAAGCCATCAGAGAGTTCAGCATTGCAAGTGTCCTTTTCCATGACAACTTCCAGCAGTTGGATGAAAACGAGTTGGTTTCAACTTTAATTCAATATCTTTTTCTTCTCGAATGATTTTCTGCCGAGAATTTCTTCTTTCGCCCTTCAGATATAAATTGAATAAAATTATCTTTTTTATTTATTTAGAAAAAATAGATTATTCACGTCATTCATAGAAATCGTTGTAGTACTGCAACTGAGTATTTTAAGCAAGCAGTTTGAATTACTTTAAAATGAATTATATATATTTAAATATAATATTAATTATAATTTAATTAAAATAATGATTTTATAATTTCATAACAAATTATTTATAATTTCATGATAATTATAATACTTAACTTGTTTGTGAAATTAAGTTACTGATAATATTGGTAATTGTGATAGTAATCACCATCATCGTCGTCGCAATCACAACTAGTAATCAAATAATAATCGTCATCATCACCACCGTTCTTCCAGTCGATATGTGCAGATGTGCAACGAACGTTTGCTGAAAGTCTCCAAATCTTTCATACCACGTGATCTTCCAAGTAGAAACAGAAGGTGATCATAATTCTTTAAAAAATGGTTTAAAAAATTAAATTATTCAAAAATAATTATTAATTATTATTATTAACTTAATTATAAGCCATGAGGTGTGTTATTACAAATATTCAGAGCAATTAGAAATTATTAAGGTCAAAATATTATATATAATATATGTAGTAATGAAGAATATAATTAAAATAATGATTTTTAAGCCCCAACCTTTTTAGCGAAAACTTGTTTAAAATAAAATTGGATTTGAAATTTAATCCTCTAAAAGAATAAAATAAAAATCTTGCTATTAAAAGCAGATTGAATTAATTTTTGTCTTCCTTTCTTATAAAGTCTTATAAATTAATATTTTGAATATTTCTATAAAATATCTTAAATTTTAAAATAATCTCACGTGATATTCTTTGTTTTCAATTTAAGAAATGTTTATAAAATTAGTTTTAATTTCAAGCTTCACTGAATAAAAATATTTATTTTAAAATCCCAAACAATTTCTAAAAGCACAAGAGACTTATTGTCCCCGAAACAATGACTCGTGCCTTGTCTCTCTTTCCACAGCAAAGAATTTGCCAAACAAAACTTTTGAATGCAAATCTTTGGGGAAATTTTTTTAATTTTGAATTTAATAATAATTTGACAACTAAATCCCTGCGTAATTTTTTGTATTTTCGAACAGAATTTAAGGAGATGTTCATTTAAATTGTTCATTATTCGCTTTAATCGAATCTGGAATTATCCACAAGCGACACCAACAATAATACTTTAAGATATGTAATTAAATAACAATTTTAATAATAATTTTAATAATTAATGTTATTAAGAAATGTCATAAGTGTCAACATATAAAATTTAAATTGCAGAAATTTTCTATCCGAACTATCTCCATCTTCAGTTGAATCGTTCAGTCTGTTTTCCATGCTCAGAGATTCAATAGAAAGATATCTCAAAAGCGACTATTCACCATCACCAACATCACCATCATCATCACCACCACCAACATCATCATCAGGAATGTCGATGACGGAAACTCCCACGGCGCAACCAAGTTCCATTCATCCTCCATTTACTGAACCTCCTTCATCATCCGTGGTTTCAGCGACCAACAATTTCTTTGGGGCTCGTAAAACCACCTCAAAATGGAATCTCATGTTCCTACTGAGACAGATTTCGGTCACAACCCTTGCTGTTGAATCGGCAACAAGAATTCTCGACTTTCCCGAAGAATATGAATAACTACTACTGCGACGGCCAAACATTTTTTATTCTTGTTTTTAGTTCAAATTAAATATAATTTTTTTTGACAATTTTAGTTGAACTTTTTTAGTCAAAACTGAATGACTTCAACTCACTGCATGAGAATTGACAAAATAAATCTATGTAAACTATGTACCGCTAAACAAAATCAATGTGTCACGAAACCACACATCATTTTCAACAACTTTAATTGCAAAAGGTATTCTGCTTTTGTACAAAGAATTTAAAAAATGGCTTTTTGATTGGATCAGCGTACTTTCTTCCACATGCTAACTGATAAAACCTTTGAAAAGTTGTCCATTCATTTTGAATCAGATTTTTCAAATTCGATATTTCTATTTTTGTCTATAGTGAGGATCAATCAAAACTGTTGAATTTCAGAATTTACGATCTGAAACCATTTTGGCCAAAATCATAGTTCTCAGATTCCCAATCTACGCCTCTGCAGACTATCGTTTGCGGTCCTCGGCCCCTTGCCAAAGATTTTATTTTGTGCGTCCCACAATTTTCTGGTTTATATGTACGGCTTATTCAATTATGCAAGAATTGTTCTTAAGTTTATTCATAAAAAACCACTGTTATTAGCTAACCTGATTTAAACAAACGTTAAGTTTTAACATAAAGTATTTTTATATTAATATATCACTTTTTTCAATTTTGATTTGTAATACCCTTTGAATTCAAATCCTGCTGTAAGGCTAGTAATTACTTCACGACTTGGGGTTAAAACTCTATCGATTAACTTGATGTCATTTATTTTTACAGAAAAATAAGTGATGGATTTTATGAAAATAAAACTTAAACGTTACCAGAGCATTCTGACGATCACTTTTTACTCAGTAGAGACTTGATCTCTCTCCCCTCCCTTTTCGATATTTGCGCTATGCTGTGTTTCAAATTATCAGTATATAAATACGAAAATACTGCAAAATCGCTTGTGTCGCATTGGTGGAAATTTTCAAAATGAGTGTCGGGCAACACAATCCGGCTACCAACTTTCTGCAATTTCCAGATGGATTCATTTGGTCAACTGCAACTGCTTCTTACCAAGTGGAAGGAGGGTGGAATGAAGATGGTGATTCCGAACTTAATTGTTACTTGATTTATTTTCCTCGTTTGGATCAAATGCTGACGAGCGAGCATTTCGTGATTTTCTGTAGATTATTTTCTCCCTATCAGATTTATGTGCCAATAGAATGGTGTGAATGAATTTTACAGGCAAAGGAGAAAGTGTATGGGATGTATTCAGTCACATACCGGGAAATGTACTTAGGGATGAGAATGGTGACATTGCATGTGACTCATACCATAAAATTGATGAAGACATTGAATCTTTGAAGCAACTTGGGGTATGGTCAAATTCATAAAGTTAGATCTTTTAAATATTATTTAAACTATGGATACAAAAGCATTTAAAGGAGGTCATAATTAACTTCAGTTCATAATTATAATACCATAGGTTTAATGGACAAATCGGATCTTTTTCAATTTACAAGTGTCTCTTTAAACATCTAAAAACAATTCAAGCTTGATGAGAGTCTAGTCGCTAATGTAACTCATTTCAGGTATCACACTATAGATTTTCACTGTCGTGGCCAAGAATCTTGCCAAATGGTTCAAACGACAGGATCAATCAGAAAGGAGTCGATTACTACAACAGACTCATAAATGCTTTGCTTGACAACAACATACAACCTGTTGTGACTCTTTTCCACTGGGATCTTCCTCAGTGCTTGCAGGAGAAATTTGGGGGATGGTTGTCAAAGGACATTGTCAAGTACTTTGTTGATTATGCAGACGTCTGCTTCCAATCATTTGGTGACAGGGTGAGTTTTGTTTTGTTGCTATTATTAATTAGGAATAAGCTTTGCAATATTCAGACGATCACTTTGATGTTCTTGAGTATTATTTGATTTTGATTGCAAGACATTATTTTGACATTAAGACTGAATCATCCCTGTAAGTTCTTAAGAAATTTATATATATTTTTATAGTCAGGAAATGATTAATTCAGTTCCAGTTATGGCAAATATACCATATTCTAGCAACAATAGATGATTATGTGCATATCTTTTAAGTTTAAGTTTAATTATCTCCACATACTTTTGTCATCATCATATCATCATTGTGAGCATGTTGAACCCTTTTTGGGAGTTCAAAAGAACCTGAACTTTCACCAAAAGTTTTAATAATGTGTGTGTGTGTGTGTGTGTGTGTGTGTTTGTATGTGTGCAGGTGTGTTTGTATGTGTGCAGGTGTGTTTGTTGATTCTGATTCTTTGTTTTTTTTAGCTATTTTCTTAGTGCTAACTGAATTTTTTAAATTGTTTTTGGTATTGACATTTGTGTTTGTCTTGGGTATCGAATTATGTGGGGTTTTTTTAAGTTTAAACTCTATTTTTTTTAACTTTTCATATTTTCTACTAAGATACAATGTATGCATAAACTACAGTTCAAATCAGGATCATATAAAATCATATCATGGATACTGTTTTATCTTTCATGATCAAATCAAGAAAGAGTTATCTTCATTGTTTCCTTATTATATATTCCAATACTTTCTCATTTATTATGTAATCAGCTGAAATCTGTTGGTCTTCACCAAAAGCATCCCTTGTGAGATCCACCCTCATAGCTTGTTTTGAATTAGCATAACTACTGCAATTCCATTCCAATTGACTCCAGTAATGCAATGCTACACAAACTCCAACCAATTGTGAATAGCCTTGTGAGTCTCTTCTTCATTGCCTAATCAAATCCTATGTTGCCATTACTCTATAATCTGCACTGGTTCAGCATTGAGCAAAGAATTGCTTAGAGCTTGTATCAACAGCCCACAATGTCATTACCAGTCTCCACAGTCTCCATAGTCCAGTATAACATGCCTTTTCAAAACACTGAAACCATTGGCCTGATGCCTAAAATATTTGTTGACCTCTGAAATATGGCATTGCTTCTCGTCTTCCAATAATTTCATTCAATACCAAGAACCTGCCACTTGCACTATGGAGACAAATCATGATTGTAGAGTGCAAATCTGGAATAATCTCCCACAGCATGTGAAGTCATCAGAGACTGTCTTCTTTTCTAAAACTGACCTCAAAACCCAACTGTTTAAATCATTTTTATTTAATTTTATTCTATTTTACATTTTTTTAGGCTTGTCTTCATGTTTTGTTTTGATCAATTTTATGTTGATGGCTTAGTTTGTGATTGTCTTAGTGCCTTGGCATGCTTATTATATATAATAAGTTTTTTCAAAGGTTAAATGGTGGATTACAATTAATGAACCCATCGTGATCAGCAGCGTGGGTTATGGAACGGGTAAATTTGCTCCAGCTGTGAAAAATGCCATCGGATTTTCCTTTGATGCCACACATCACATGATCGTCGCTCATGTTGAGGTCTGGCATCTTTATGATAAAATGTACAGAACGTTACAAAAAGGTGAGGAATTAGAAAAAACAAACAATATTTTTTAATAAATAAAAAATTGCTACTTTAATTTATATAACTTAACAGTAATGAAAAAGTTATTAAGAAATAATATTAATAGCAAAAGCTTTATTCTTTGTTGGTATTAAATATAAATACTCTTTAAACTTGGTTCTACATTGAATGGTTATGAATAAGATTAGTAATATATTGTTTGATTAAGATGTGAAATCTTGTGAATTTTTCATTTTCATTTTCTAAATTACCTGGGAACTAATATTTTTAATGACATCAACAGGTAAAGTTGGTTTGAATTTTTACTGTGATTGGGCAGAACCTCACACAAAACAGGATGAGGATTCGGAAGCCTGCAAAGGCCTGATGGAAACGAGACTTGGTATTTTTTGCGATCCTATTTGCGGTAGTGGCGACTATTCGGATTTCATAAAAGAGAGGTTCAAAACTCTCAAGAGACTTGGCATTATACCCGATGATGTGTTTATGCCTGAGTTCAGTGCTGAGGAACAGATCAGAAACAAAGGTGAAAACAAAAGCTTGTATCTGCTTAATTGAAATACTGTATGTAGGTGCATCACATTTTTATCAAATAATTTATTGACTTAAAATATCAAAACATCATTATCATCTATGTTTCACTTCTACAGGATGCTACGATTACCTTGGTCTGAATTACTACACGAGCAAATTGTACAAACCCATGCTAGATGGCCACAAGCCCGATGATATCCTCCCATTTTTGTGCCAACTTGCTAAGGCAGAGGGGATGGTAGATCCAAGCTGGAAAAGGTTTTGGGATGATTACAATAATAATAATTATAAGAGGAGGAAGTATTCTATTAATGTTATTATTATTATTATTATTTACATTTGTCCCGCATAAGATGTCAGGAATGTTTCAAGCTAAAGAGATACGGAGTCCACACGGGGCTGATTCAGTGGATAAAAAATTACTTGACGCAGAGATCGTTCAGAGTAGTGGTGAATGGAGTCCTCTCAGAAAAATATCCGATTACTAGCGGAGTGCCACAGGGCAGTGTCCTTGGTCCGGTCCTCTTCATCATTTATATAAATGATATATACGAGGTCTGCAACAATATGCTTTTGTTTGCTGACGACGCCAAATTGTACAGAACGTTGACCCCAGATGATGGCCAGTTGTTGCAACATGATCTTGGCAGGGTCATGAGATGGTACAATGAATGGGGACTGAAGGTTAACTACGATAAATGCAGTTGTATGAAATTTGGCACAAAAAAAGAGGACCACGAATACACCATAACGGACACAGATGGAGCCACTTATCCAATTCCTAACGTGGACAAGATTTCAGATCTGGGCATTATATTGGATGCAAACCTTAACTTCAGGGAGCACGTCCTGCAGAAGGTCAACAGGGCTAACCAGATGCTAGGAATCATTTACAGAAACTTCAAACATCTGTCAGAAAATGTTTTGGTCCTAGTTTACAAAGCCTTGGTGAGGCCTCATTTGGAGTATGCGATACAGGTTTGGAGTCCACACAGAAAAGGCCAAATAGATACTTTAGAAAGGGTGCAACACCGGTTCACCCTAATGTGCAAAACTTGCAGGAATTTAGTTTATGAAGAGAGATTGAAAAAACTGGGGCTGCCGTCGCTGGTATTTAGAAGAAAAAGGGCCGATTTGATCTTACTATTTAATATCATCAAAGGATCTGCACAGAATGCATGGGGCCCTATACTCATGCCATGTCCAGATGAGAGGACAAGAGGTCACGACTGGAAGCTGGCAACAGGAGTGGCACATAAAGACTTGAGAAAATTTTACTTTAGCAACAGAGTCGTAGAGAGTTGGAATAAGCTTCCTCAGGAAGTTATTGAAGCAAAGAATATTTAAATATTTAAAATTTTACTAGATGACCACTTCGGAGATTGTAAATATTTAATTTGTTAAAGAGCGATGTACATAGTTTGTTAGTTTTTGTTGAAAGTTTTATGTTTTTGTTCAGGCGAGGGGTTCGCCCGTGCCTTATATAATAATAATAATAATAATAATAATATAAATGTAGCTCTCCTAACGATCCAATATGTCCATAAAAGTTAGTTGCAAATAAAATGCATGATGACTTGATTTTACCAATCTCTGCAATAACTCAACAATAAATTATTTTCCCCCAAAAGTACTGCCTTGCCCTGGATTTATGCAGTTCCATGGGGTTTGAGAAAACTTCTTAAATTTCTCAAGGATCGCTATGGCAACCCTCAGATCTACATCCTGGAAAATGGATTTTCAGATTCTGATGGAAGACTTGATGATGATGAAAGGGTGGAGTATATCAGATCGCATTTGCAGGCAGTGTTTCAGGGTTGGTTTCAAGTTCTTGTTGATATATGTGGATGCTCAGGTCATTATTATTATTATTATTATTATTATTATTATTATTATTATTATTACTTATTACTTCACAGCTCTTCACGGTTCTTCATTTTTATTTTATAAAGTAAAAAAATGTTGGAAAATATCCTGAAGACATCTTCAGAGAATTCTAAAATTAAATTATGAGGATTTGATCTACAAATATATACAATATACATATAATATAATATGAATTATTAAATGATATTAAATATGAAATATTATGATATTATCACTTTCCTCCTTTAAAATTTATACCCAATTAAGCATATTTTTCTTCTGAAAAGCTATTACCCAAGACAAAGTTAATGTCATTGGTTACACAGTTTGGTCCCTAATGGACAACTTTGAGTGGTCAATGGGTTATGGAACACATTTTGGATTGTTCAGAGTGGATCAGAAGGATCCCGGAAGGAGCAGAGTTGCCAAGAAGTCTGCCTTCTTTTATGCAGACGTCATCAAAATGAATGGATTCTCGGTGGAATGACGTGGCCGTTGTACGATGTTGTATCCTGTAGATGACGTGTATAAATATATAATCTTTCTTATAATTTTGAATATTTATCAAATTTAACCTGTTGTTGTTGGGTGTGGTGCATGGAATTATTTGTGGTAATATTAGATTATTGGTAATATATTGGTCTATATATTATTGGTAATCAACTTAACAGTCTTACATTAAACTTGGAAATATCTTGTTATTTTGTTTGTTTGACTTAAAAATTTTAAGATAATAAAACATACTTATCGATTCAAGATGCTTACTCTTTGCAATATTTCTTTGTGAAACCTATCCTTTCATGAATGAACAAATATTTTATCGTGGTTATATTATAAATTATATTTTTATTATTATAAAATATTATTAAATTTATTATTAAAAATATTATAAATTATTAAATACTTTTATTCACAAAAACGATAACATTTACTGGAGACTTTTTTCTTTCATTTTAATATTTAATTGTATTTTCCAATAATGGAATATTTTTATTTTATGTTTTTTTTTATGTCAATGCATTATTGTTTCCCACTTGAAATGCTGACCATATTGTTCGACCTTGGCACTTCAATATTTGTCAAAATCTTCCAAAACGACTTCCGACTTCATTGAAAGTAATGTTTGCAGGGGAATTTTGAGTCCATAAATAAATTTTTCAAATGGTCGTTTCATTCTCGGCTCAGGACGTGCGCAGTTGACTGTGATTTATTATTGATTCTTTCTTTTGGTATCTTGTTGAGATTTTTATGCAATTTGTTTTTGCTTTCTTTTTAAGTTGTTTACTTCACTGTAACTATTTTAAAATTTAATTTATCGTGTGAATGTTGCCCTATTCAACGTTACAAACTTGTTTTGTAAACATTTTTCGTTTGTGGCTCTTTTCGAAAAATCCTGCATCTCTGCATTAACACTTCTTCCTTATCACGCTTTTTCTGGATAATAATTTAAACTTTATTTCATACTTAATGCTGCTTAAACCAAATCAGGGTTGATGAACCATCTGCCTTCAATGGAATGTCTTTATTTATCTATGTTTTTTTTAAATATCACAATATTTTACGCTAATGCAATTTAATGTGGTTATTTGAAATTTATATTTCAATCTTTTAAACACATAATCCACGCAAATGAACTGAACTTGACAAGGCCTATTGTTTGCAATACAAACTTTGTTGTCACGTTCCACGTATGTTTATGTGAAAAAAAAAATCATGCAAACTTTGTTTTTGACTTTGCCGGGGGTTGACGGGGTGGATCTGTTATGCATGTGTTCATTGTTTTATTAAATCCCTTTTCGAGCAATTAATTACTTATTAATTATGTTTCCTAATTACTGCCACTTTGGAGACAAACTATTTAACTAGCCTAGCTTTTAACCTTTAATTACTTTATTATTTTATGAATTGCAAATTCATTGTTCAGTTTTAAATGAGAATCCTTAATAGGTTTCTAAGCATCGAATATTTCTCCTTTCACTCAAAGTTGCTTGAGAGAATAAACAAAATTCCACAATTCTACTTCTTTCGATCACCTGTGCATACTTTTGTTGTGACTTGTGACGATGTGCCCGCTGTTGTGACTAATGTTTCTTCTTCGTAATGTTATTATTTTATTATCTTATGATTATTGCATACTTCCTCTGAAAATATACCCCGAGATTCACCTTGAATATTGCTGGATCTTGGGGGGCATGGACTCGATAGAAAAAAATGAATAATTAAATTTGTATGCTGAGCACTGGGATAGAAGAGGTGTTTGCGTTTATATACAAATAACCTTTGGGGTTTGATTCGATAATGTACGGCTTATTTTCGTCATATTTTTCAGGTGCGATGCATGCTAGTTGTTGTTATTACTATCATTATTATTAATAATTATATTTTGTACTGTTGCCGAGCGTGATTCACGTCAGAAAGGGCTGGGAGGCGTGGTGTTTTTTTTTAATCCGAAGAAGGTGCCCATTGTTATAATGTTTCATATTTCATCTTGCTTTGTTCATTTCATGAAATGATGCATACATGGCAACACAATTTATTGATCTCAACGCCATCTACGTCATGCAGCTGATCGATGGAACTCCATAATAGGTTTCTAAGCTTCGCTTGTTTCTTAGCTTTGTAAGCACTTCTTGTAGTTTGAATTTTTAGGTAACTTCCTGCCATTTGTGGAGGTACAAGCCCATGCACGACGACCCATTGTGCCTGATCTTGCTGTTGTTATTATTATTATTATTGTTATTATTATTTCCTTTGTCATTGCTATCACTCGTTACATCATGGTTTTATTATGAATGCGATGAAAAGGAAATAGAAGTACAAACACTTCATCCAAGCACGAACAAAGAAAGTTGTTGTATTGGAATCAAATTGTAGGGGACTCAAATCTCCACTTTTCGATAATTTATATAATATGTAATTTGTTTAATTTAATTAGTATTACCTGAAGTATTCATATTAATTCTTAGTTTTACAAAAGAATGTATTTTCGTGCTTTAACTTGGTAAATGACATAAAAGAAACTTAATTAAATAGCAATACGATATAATGCTGAGGTTGGATGTTTGTCTTTTCAATTAATTTTTAATTCGAATTATTGGACAAACGAAAGTTCTCCGAGGCTCCTATATTATAAAAGTGGTTTAAAATTCCACAGCTTAGAAAATAAATTAAGGTTCTCAAAAGGAATATTAAAATGCATTTGTTCGGTGATTTTAAAAATGTCAAGCTCTCGTGACTGGTGCCAACCAGATAAAGTTGGTTGTTCACAACTTATTGCTTCAAAATGCTTCAAAAAATCATTTCCTGCTTTTGCTGAACCATAAACAGTCTTCAGGACTTGTTTTAATTTTAATTTTGTTAATCCTTCTCTCAATCGATGCCGTAATATTTCCGAAGGAGGACTGTGCCACTGAAGGTAAACAAAAGCAGTTAAGAACTAATTGTGTAAAAGCAAATTGACTGATAATGTTACTTAATAATTAATAATTGACTTAATAATTACATAAAAATTCCATCTTGAGGATAACCTCTTAAGCGAGTTACCTGAATGACCTTCTAAAGAAATTAACTATGACCTATCGCGTTGAGTTTGACAAACGTGGGCTTGAGTCAGCTATTCTAAGAGCATCTAACCGATGAGAGTCTTAAGAATAATGAATGGATATCCTCTTGACACGACGTAACTGCTGTAAGTAGAAACAGCAATTATATTATTATTATTATTATTTTCCTTCCTCTTCTTCTTATTATTATTATTATAATGAGGATGAGGATGAATTTGATCTCGTAATAACAAATACGAAAATCTATTAATGATGATGATGAATTCTGAATTTGTTTTTTCAAGAAAAAATTTCGAAATATACACAAATCATGCCCAAAAATCACAAATTCAGCAATGGTTTATCCCAAGGGAATGTAATTCCCGTCTAGAGGATAGGCTAATTCATGAAGTTGAAGGGGCTTATGAAAGGGTCTTTGCATAAATGATAAACTGAGATTAGGATGGCAAAACTTCTGTTTCTAACGATATGTGAAAATTAATGACAACACTAAGAGATGAGGTAAACACGATGTGATCAACGAATACCTGATAATGAGAGATATAGATTAACCGGGGAGGTGCTGTGACAGAAGACCAAGGATAAGAAAAGGAATGATGAATTATGAAGTGATGAGGAAATGTGTCGTTCAACAATTGGAGAGAATGTGTTTTTTAAGAAGGGATTTAAATAGAGAGGAACTGTTTAAAGAAGTAAGGGATAATGGCAGAGAAGAGAACAAAAATGGACCTTTACAACATATGGAGAATTTTTTGAAATCTACGACTTGTTAAAACATCTTGTAACTTGAAATCATGTCCTTAACTTCAGAATAACGTTGCCGTTGACGTAATTTTTCTTGTAATTTCGACGAGATTCCAGAGCCAAGACATAAATAAATAAATTAAATTAACAAATGAAATTATTTAATTGATTGGATATAAATAAATAAGTAAATAAATAAATAATTAAGAAAAGCCTTCAATGCAATTGCATCATACGATGTTTTCTTCACTGAATCTACACCAGAGTGAAAACATTGTCAATTGATATTATCCTTAGTTCTGCGTAAATTGATTTATCTGTTATTATAATAATAATAATTATTATTATTATTATTATTAATTTATTTATATTGTTATAATGATACCAATCTATTGATTTACTGATAGTCACAAATTCATGTAAGTATTCATTCGATGCCCATTCAATTTGTTTTGATAAAAAAAATAAAACAAAATAAATAACGAAACTATGGCCAGGTTCTCGCTAGTGGTTCTAAAACCTGATAAGCAATTGCTGTTGCCTAGCAACAAAGTCTGACGTTACGATTGCGTAAGAGAAGCTGCTTAGCTGAGCCAGGCACCCATTTTAGATGAGTGGGTGCAGATATCTTTGAATAAGATTTAGGTGGGCCACAGCTGGGATTTCTTTCTTCAATGATTCTTTTGTTTACAGCGATGTTAAAACTGATTAAAACTGAAATCTAGAATTAAATTGATATCGGTACTTAAATTTAAATGATTACCAAGTCGATAAACAAGGTTTAATAAGCGATTCATTAATTTTTATTTCGATATCTTTCTGCTGCGCAATAAGACACACCCTTTTAGGTGTGCGCTCTATTGGTTGCTTACAATGACCTTCACAGCTTGTTTGTATTCGGTAACTCAAAAATCTTTCCCATGATGTCGTCGATGCATGAAAATGAGACCAGCCGATATCCTCTGCTTTAATAAAAGATTAAAATCACACAATAGAACCGAATAATAAATATTAATAAATTAACGTAAGTTTCTTTGTCGTCATCCTCGCTGTTGTTGTTGCTGATGTTATTGTCGTTGTTGTCGTTCTATTACCGATTATGATAACGTTCTCGGAATCATAAAACCAGTGGAAACTTTATCAGTTTGACTGCGCAATATATCATGATAAGAAGTTCTTAAAATTCGTGGTGGTGATGATGGTGATGGCGATTGCGCAGTTAACGATCGGATGTAATTGCATCATTGCATATTTCTACCGTGCCCAGATCAATATCCACAATTGAAATACCTGTACAGGTGCTACTGAAGACATTCTTTTTATTTCTCTTACAAAATGCAGGTAAAACCCAATGGTAACTTCCTTGTTGTTGCGTTTGTGCTGTGGTTCGCGTGCGTGTGATTCTAAAGTTCACATTTTTTAAGCTGAATTCATTGCATATGTTTTGCAACTCGTTTGAAAATAAAACGAAAACACTTTTTAAAAGTCTCAAGGGTTCATTTCGGAGCGAATAATTTTTTTTTATACCCCTTAAGCATTTAATGTGAAGGATCCATTTAAAACAGATTATATCAATATTCAAATGAAGTATGCATAATAATAATAATAATAATAATGGACACTAAGTATTAACGTGTTACATATATTAGGTGTGTTGATATACTAAAATTATTTTAATTAATACTATGTAATTACAATAATAACAACAATGATAATAATATCGTGCTAGTGTTAGCGTCATTCTTGATGTTATTATTATTATTTCGATCAAATGATTTAGGAGAATTGGACCCAGTTTTTCGAGTGCCTTCAACGAAATTCTGGCTTTCGCCGGAGTCAAAGTTGAACATTGGTCCATGAATCACTCCTTTTTGGAATAAATTGAACCATTTTCCCCAAAATCATCTCAAATGGCAAATAAGTGAGGATAATGGAGCAATAAATGGTCTTTACTTGCAACAAAGGCTAAACAATTCCAGTTTTGCCAAGTCGATTTCATCATCATTTCGTTAGTGCCACAACATGGGTCAAGTTGATCACCTGATATTGTAAGCACTTGAAACCCGAGTCACAAACCGAGTCGAGGTAATTTACAAGACTCCAATTTAATTTTTACGTTCCTCTTCGTATCAATCATCAATTCGTGAATTCTACGAATGCACCCACAAAATCACCTTTTCAAATCAACACGGAGGAGGTTGTATTTAGTACGACTTTGAAACGACCTGTAAACAAAACTTGCTATTCAAAAAAGAGATCATTTTCCATCTCTCTCTTAGCAAAATCCGTAAAAAATCAAAAGTATAACGTGAACCTTTATTTTTAAACTCTCATTTATCAGATATTTAGGCGGTAGAAGCTACAGTTTTTCTAGCAATAATCGATGAATGACGCAATACATGGAAAACTACGCTTCAACATCCAGGTGAAATTTTCCATCCAAATGGCTTTCGAATGACGTCAGTTGATATCTAAGACATTTTCTAAATGGAGGTAGAATTAGGTTTTCTCACCAACCAAGAATATGTGTTTATAAATCGTTTTGAAACCTACGGATGACCTTCAGGAAAGCAGAATTGAAGCTGTTAGATCACATTGCGGAAGAATACATACAAAGTATGACCTACCAAACTATTGTGCTATGACCCCAAAACCGATTTTCTTTGTCATTGAGGGCTCGAAGTCATATCTTTACTACTTATTTCGCTTTTATTTTAACATATTGATATTAAGCAAAACATTTTTGTTATCTCAAATAAAGCACACTGGCATTCATTACAAGAGGTTGAGCTGGAAATTATTCTTATACTGAGTGGTCGGGTGTCCCTCATTGGTCCTCAATTTAATGTGTCAAAGATTTATTAGAAGAAAGGTTTTACCGAAAAAACCTCCAAATTAGTATTGGGTAGAGTTATTGAATTATTGGATTTATTCCAAAAATTCATTGAATTTCACAATGGTTACAAAACGAACAAAGGAAAATGATGTAATGATATTTTTTCAATTGTTTTGCTTAGCAACTATAGACAAAGGACAACTTATAGGCAGAAAAAAAAGTAATCGTAAAAGTAAGCAATTGACATTGTAAAATCTACGATAGCAGACATTTTATGCCAAATTAACAAGTTGCGTTCATTATTATTCAAACATTTCACTATTTTATGAAATCAGACTAATTTTAAAGTGTTGTGAAGTTGCATTTACTAGTAATAATAAAATGAATAATCACACGCACACTCGTAAGCGTGTGTATGGAGTGTATATAACAGGCTTTTAGTGAGGCGTAAGGCCACTCTGTCTCTACAGATGGTTCGAGTTGCTTTGTGCGATGTGTTAACAGGTATTGTAATTTCAAGGAAGATAGATCAACGGTTGGCAAAAAGAACTGCCAAAAAGTACAAGAAACAGTAGCAAGTAACTTACGAAGTAAGTTTGACGTTCATTTCATCGATCTTAACCGCCATTTTCTCGCCATTTTGTGACTGTAAATTTCCACCGCATGCTTCGTGAGGTTTGTACGTTTGGCTCATCGATCTGGTTCAGTTAATGCTTCTGTTAAGTTACAATGTTTTGATATATTCATTTTAACGTTGATGTTGTTGACGTTTCAAACGATAATTGTTTTTATCAGGTTCAAAATGACTCCTAGACCAAGATCAAGAGTAAATTCGCTGAACGATGCGATTAAAGTAGAAGAGAATGGCGTGGACGTACCCGGTTTGGGACTGGTTAAAGTTCGTGTTTTCAGAAGGGAAGGTTCAGATGTGGATGTTCCAATCTTAAAGGGCAACTTCTCTGGTGTGCCTCTTCATGTACAACAGTTCATTGCTAAATATGTGAGTTTGCTGAAAAGATCTTCAAATTATTTTAAATTCTGTCATGTTTTTCTATTGTTTATGGTGATTACAAATATCACATATACATTGAGCAAACTAAGTCTTGAAGTGGTCTCAAAGCCCCTCCCATGGAGACATATGCCACTTTAAAAACACCGAAGTGTTTCTGATTAGCCAACATTACTGACATAGAGGTCACTTCTTTTTTCAGTATGACCTATGTCGCCCAAAGTACGTCTATTTCTGTGATGGAAGCGAAGAGGAAGCCCAAGATTTGACCAGCAAGTTGGTCGAAAGGGGTACGTTAGAGAAGTTGGATGCAATGGAGAACTGCTACTTGTGTAGAACGGATCCAGAAGACGTGGCCCGAGTGGAGAGCAAAACTTTTACCGTCACGAGGGACAAGTTTTCAGCTGTGCCGCACGTCGCTCAAGGTTGCGTAGGTCGATTGGGTCAATGGATGAGCCCGGAAACGGCGGATAAGGAACTCGGGTCGAGGTTGCCAGGATGTATGAAGGGACGTGTCATGTACGTCATCCCGTTCAGCATGGGACCAGTAGGGGGACCGCTTAGCAAAGCTGGCGTGCAGTTGACCGACTCAAATTATGTAGTTCTGAGCATGAGAATCATGACCAGGGTCACATCAGAACTCTGGAACGTCATCGGTAACGGAGAGTTCGTGCAGTGCGTCCATTCCGTCGGAGTGCCCAGGCCTGCTGAGAGAAAGGTAACACATTTCATTTATTATAGTTCGAGTCATCTGTCATCTGACTCCGACATTTCAATGTTTTAGATCATAAATAACTGGCCCTGTAATCCAGAGAAGATCATCATCTCCCAATTTCCAGACGAGAGGAAAGTCATATCTTACGGGAGCGGATACGGGGGCAACTCCCTCCTAGGAAAGAAATGCTTCGCGCTACGCATCGCCAGTTGCATGGCCCGAGATGAGGGATGGTTGGCCGAGCACATGCTCATCATGAGCGTCACGGATCCTCAGGGTACGGAAAGGTTCGTTGCTGCGGCCTTCCCCAGTGCCTGCGGAAAGACAAACATGGCCATGTTGACACCGTCTCTACCGGGATGGAAGGTGGGTTGGAATGGATGAAATATGTGCAATGTATAAAATACTTCAAAAGATCTTGAACATCGTGACAAATTGAATTAGTATTATTAAAGAATAAATTCAAGGGTAACTTATTTGGAGATTACTTATTTAAAACGAAAATTAATTTATTTTCCTTAATGTTAGTATTACTTCAATTATTATTTACCTTGGATTACAGGTGAGATGCATCGGAGATGATATTGCATGGATGAGGTTTGACAAGGATGGTAGACTGAGAGCAATCAACCCAGAGGCCGGATTTTTCGGGGTTGCCCCCGGAACGAATACGAGGACTAACCCGATGGCCATGAAGACCTGCATGAAGAACACAATCTTCACTAACGTCGGAAGGACATCTGACGGCAATATTTACTGGGAGGGGCTGGAAGGGGAAGTCGACCCGAAAGTGGAGGTGACAGGATGGCTGGGCGATCGCATGACGGTTCCGGAGTTCAAGAAGAAAGGCATAAAGGCTGCCCATCCTAATTCTCGTTTCTGCACTCCTGCTGACCAGTGCCCCATCATCCACCCTCTTTGGGAGGACCCCAAGGGCGTGCCCATAGATGCCATCATCTTCGGGGGACGCAGACCTCAGGGCGTGCCTCTAGTCTACGAGGCCTTCGACTGGGAACACGGGGTCCTCTTGGGAGCTGCTCTGAAGTCGGAAACGACGGCAGCTGCGGAACACAAAGGCAAGCAAATCATGCACGATCCGATGGCCATGAGGCCTTTCATGGGCTACAACTTTGGCGACTACTTGAGACATTGGCTGGACATCAACAAGCCAGGAAGAAACATGCCCAAGGTTTGATTATCTCAATTATGCCCAAATTACGATCTTGATTTCTTGGTAACTCGGCTATGGTATTCTCCTATGCAGATCTTCCATGTAAATTGGTTCAGATTGGACGAGGATGGCTCGTTCTTGTGGCCGGGTTTCGGCGACAACATCCGGGTCGTGGACTGGATTTGCAAGAGAGTCGCAGGGCAGCAGGACATCGCCGTCGAATCTCCGATCGGATTCCTGCCCAAAGAAGGAGCTCTCGATCTGTCGGGTCTGAACAAAACCGTCTCCTGGGACAAACTCTTTGGCCTTCCTAAGGATTACTGGGTGGAAGATGTCGAGGAGACCAAGAGGTATCTGGATCAGCAAGTAGGAATCGACCTTCCCAGTCCCATCGTGCGGCAATTGGACGAGCTGGAAGAGAGGATTCGGGCCATGTGATGCTTCGGTCGTTCTCTTTGACGGTGGTGGTGTCCATTCTGATGTTATTCTTTCCGAATTTTTTTTATGGGTTAATTCAGATAGTCCATTGCATAACCACTTTCGTATTTATTTATTTATAATTTATTGGCACAACAATGTTGGTGTTGAGGTAGGATCGGGGCCTTTGTTGATTAAAGTGTTAAGTTTCGAGCCAGGCAATCTGCTTGTAAGTTACATGTTTGCTCTGAAAAGGAAGGCCCAAGATTTGGGGAGAGTTAGTAATGGCAGCTGTTCCAGTTTCGAAGGCAGTTGATGAATATCAATTTTTATATTTGCGCGATAAATTTGCGTCTCAGACAAAATGTTCTGGTGGGTTCCGACTGAGACGCCGGCTTTGATTGTGATTACTTTCACTCGCGCGATCAACTTTGGACTTCGGAATTCGGTTAATTTAATCTTAGGCGAGGCCAGAAGTGTTTCGATTACTCAGAATCGTTTCGGATGACTTGGTCGATTGGTGATGTTTGCAACTGGTTCAATAATGATGGGTTTGGGCGATTAAATTACCTTGAAGCGACAGATTATTTAGCTCAGCTAGGCTGGGGATGCCCATAAATGATCTCCGGTAATTGCTTGGTCTTAGCCTCTGAAGTGGGTCGCTGCAAATACTGATTTAAAAAGTTCTGTTAGGAATGTCTGTCTTGACACACGCATGGCTATGCTTATCAGAGCTTGCTGTGGATATTCCTGTTAAAGCACGAAGTGGAACTGCTAGCTAACTGAATTATTGATCAAGCGATTCCAAGGGTGATATAGCAGGGCATGTGCGGGGGCTTGGTTTACAAAAGATACGGGAGGCTTGTGGTGTCCGGGGATGCTTTATTCCAATAACCTTTCCCATTGGTTGTTGCCTCCATACCCTAAAATCCACCCAAAACCACTTCCTTTAATAGTGAGGCTCCAAAGCAATGATGCCGGCGCATAATTATTCAAGAACATTTCATGAATATTCAATGAAGTCTTGTGTTACTATGAAGTAAATACTTCTGATTTTAGTCTTTCAACTGTGGTCTATACAGTGTCCCAATCAGAATTTTAAGATTTTAGGGAAAGGAGCGCTGGTAGATTACTTACGTATTAGAAATCTGCACGGGCCGACTTTTTTCGCCTAAGCCCGGCCCGGCGTGCCAGATGTGACTTTCCGACACAGCCCGGCCCGCTCGAATCATGCATCCCACAAAAATCTTGAATTTCTCAGTGTTTGAGATTTCTAGGAGATTAAATCGCTCTAGAAAGATCATTAGCTGTGACTTAAGTGATCTTCGAAGTAAAATATGCAAATCTGGGCTGTTAGCATAATGACCCGACAAAAGCCAGCTTTGAAGTGTTGAACTGCAAAATCTGGATCGCTCATTTGTCTGAAGCCGATTGGCCCACGGGTCGGGTCGTGCTTTAGTGGGCTGGCCCTTGCAGGCCTCCATTACATATTGATTGTGTAAGGCCGTTATAAATAGCCTTCCTACTTGGGAAAGGTTATTGGCTGTTCCGCTCGCGCTCTTTGTCGTGACCTTATGAACAGATAATAAAGTTGCCGAAACCGTAGTTCTACACTAGTTATCCTTCGATTAAACGATACAACAGCACACGGGTCGGGTCGGGATTTAGTGGGCTGGCCCTTGCAGGTCTACATTACATATGTGATTGAGAGATGGCACGGGGTTACATTTGCCCCTCATGGCTAAGCTATTGGTTGGAATAAATTCTAACACTCTTCACTCTTCAATATGAAGTGTTAATGATTTTAGTGTCGAATGTCAAAATAACCGAACCAGAGTGCTGATCCAGCTATCCATAAATTAAACAATATTAAAAAAACGCAGAAAGTGAACATCGGTTTATAATTTGACATTTGATCTCTCTGGAAAATAAGACTGCATCTATAACATTTTTAATTGACGCAAATAATATATATCTTGTTGATTATTAGCATACTTTGCAAAAATTGTAAATGATTAAAATTAGAAAAAATAAACAGACCAGGGGATGACATTTTCAACATTAATGCTAACATTCCGTTTAAGCGTGAATTATTTTGATGTCAGCTAAAACGAAACGTCGACGATCGTCAGTTAAGTTCCACAAGCAAAAAAGTATCTTGTTAACATTTCACAGCTCTCGTCTGGAAATTTCCAGTTTTTAACACTCAATTAACCCTCGCAGGCATTTTATTGATGTTTTGCGTTTTTAGTTATTTACTTAATGATAATTAATTAAGGTTAGTGGAAAAATTTTTAATGTAATAAGGCTTAGGCACATTACAAGGGATATAAAATCAAATAACAAAAGTCTTTTAATTTCTAATTAAAATGTATGTATTAATTATTGATGAACTTTTTTTTAAAGATTTGACTTAAAGTAAAATATTTTCTATTTTATTCATAAAAATAAGTGCTATCTATGTTGTAAGTTGTTGCTTGTCTGCCTCGAGTTGTGCGACGGATTAGAATTCGGTTGAAATGGCCGAGCCGTTCGAAGGTATCTCTTTGAAAATACCACGTTCTTTTTTTCACAAATGCTTCACTTATATTTCACTGGAAAGCAATGCTTCCTAGTGTGGAGACCACTCGTTGTTTTTCCTTGGACACTAGCAGTGTCACAGTACATGTGAAAAATTAACTAGTTTTGCATGAAATTATTTTTATAATTATCTAAAACAAATTGCCAATTTGACCGTCGACGACAGTTCTGTAGCGAAGTACCTCGTTGATTGCAGACCCTGAATTTGACGAGGATGACTTGAGCCCCGACCTATGGCAGGAAGCAGCATGGATTGTGATTAGTTCCTACTTTGATGAAAAGGGACTTGTCAGACAACAATTGGACTCTTTTGATGAGTTCATTCAAACTTCCATCCAGAGAATTGTGGAGGGTTCGCCACCAATCGAATTGCAAGCTGAAGCTCAGCATTCGAGTGGAGGCATTGAAAATCCTGTGAGTCACAGTGTGACATTGTTTTCTTATTTCTTGCCTTGCTTGACATTCATATTTGATTTATCAGTTTGGTTATATTCAAGTTATATTGAAGACAAAACAAATCAGTGTTGTTGGCTATACTTCAAATATTTAGGGATGAAGTGTGAGATAATATTACAATTCTGCAGTATTTTTAACAAGATATTGAATTATATTAACCTAATTACATTAATTAAAATTTAACTATTGTTGCTTAGCCTCAATACCAGCTCAAGTTTGAGCAAATTTACCTATCAAAACCAACGCATTGGGAGACCGATGGAACACCGGGGCCCATGATGCCAAACGAGGCACGGTTGAGGAACCTCACCTACTCTGCACCACTTTATGTGGACATCAAGAAAACCGTGAGTTGAAACTCATCTTGGTATCATTAAATTGGTTGCTTATTTGATTTTCTTTGTAAGATAGTTTGTGCTGAGTGCTTAACAAGGATTACAATATTTTCTGCGAAAATCTTTCGGGCCTACTTCTTCTTAAATCAATATGATTTCTTTAATAAATCTCACAAAACTAATGAAAACCATGGAAATTGAAAATACAAAACCAAAAATTATGTTTGCTTGAACAAATTCACTTGTTTTTGACTTATTATGTCTTTCCTACTTTTCCTTTTTGTCACATGAACATTATTTTAAACATGCTGGCACAATAGGAAATACATTCATTATTCTATCAACAAATTATTCACAACTTTAATAAATAATAACTAAATATGCCGACCACCACGATGCAAACGAAAGTAACGTCATAACAACCGCTAAAAGACACGAAAACACGTCCGTGATAACAGGTAATTCGCGATAACGAGGCACCGGTGGAGAGTCTCCACCAAAAAACTTTCATCGGGAAAATCCCGATCATGTTGAGGTCCTCGTACTGCGTACTGAACGGACTGACGGACAGAGATTTGGCCGAGTTGAACGAGTGCCCTCTCGATCCCGGTGGTTATTTCATCATCAACGGTTCTGAAAAGGTGCTCATCGCTCAGGAGAAGATGGCTACCAATACAGGTGAAGTCTTCATTAAGCCAATGTTTATTCTAATTCACAATCTCTTGATTGAAAGTTTTAAGTAAACTTGTAATGCATTGTTAAGATTTATTTATATATATACATATATATATTTTTAATTAATTAATTTTTGTTTCAGTTTATGTGTTCAGTCAGAAGGACTCCAAATATGCTTACAAGACCGAGCTGAGGTCTTGCCTGGAACATTCTTCTAGACCAGCCAGCATTCTTTGGGTCAATCTAATGGCCAGGGGAGGAGCTGTGAGTTTATGGGTTTTTTTTTTATTTGTTCATTAAATGTCTCGTTCAAGTTATGTTTGAATGTTGTTTTTGTGAGGTACTGGAATGAGTCATTTATATACGTTGATTATGTTGTCAACAGGTTTATTGACCAAGAACTGTTAATGTTTGATGGTGTACTAGTAAAATTTGGAAGAGGATTTATATTGTGCCTTATGGTATTTATTGACTTTACTGAATGCTAAAATTATTAATTATGGATGTTTTAAAAAACAATACAACTATTAATCATATTAATACAACTATTATTATTGTCATTATATTGCTATCATTAATTTCCATCCACTCATTTGAACCATCTTTGGACATTGCTCGGTTATTATGTTCCAGGGAGCTAAAAAGGCTGGCATAGGACAGCGCATAGTTGCGATCCTGCCTTACATAAAACAGGAAATCCCCATCATGATTGTCTTCAGGGCCCTTGGTTTTGTGTCCGACAGAGACATTTTGGAGCACATCGTCTATGATTTTGAAGACCAGGAGATGATCGAAATGGTGACTTTTTGTCCATTTATCCTTTGACTTCCGTTCACTTTAACAGAGTTTAACTGCAACGTTTTACAACGCGATATTTGTAATCATTTGAAATTAACTTTCTGGTTGAAATGTGATGAAATATGTAATATGATTTGTTGAAATTCAATATTAATTTGCATTAAGCTATGAACTGTATTTGGCAAATATAATAATTATATAGTCACACATTGGTAACCATTTCTGTTGTCTGGAGAAGAATTAGCATTGTTTCTTATAAGCAAGTTTATTTTGAAAACATTTCTGACAATAATTAAACAAAGGACTTGTTGTGGTTACCAGGTTAAACCGTCCATGGATGAAGCCTTCTGCGTTCAGGAGCAAAACGTGGCCTTGAACTTCATCGGCGCCAGAGGTGCAAAGCCCGGAGTGACGAAAGAAAAGAGGATCAAATACGCCAAGGAAATCCTGCAAAAGGAAATGTTACCTCACGTAGGAGTCAGTGATTTCTGTGAGACCAAGAAGGCCTACTTCTTGGGGTTCGTAAAGTTGTCATTACCGTCATCTTACTGCTGACTTTGTAATCTTTTATCAACGTGCTTTGAAAAAAATAGGCCAATCTTAACATTTTTTGATGGCTGAAGGTGATTATTGGATAAAATTACTTCCCCCTTCGTTTTGTGATTTAGCTTCCATTCGTTGATTGATTGATTAATGATGTGTAATATTGCATCCATCATCATCATCATCACCTCATATACCCTATCATAAATTAGGATGCAATTCTTAGTAATTATTTGTTAATCATTCCAGGTACATGGTGCACAGGTTGCTGCAGACTGCGATCGGAAGAAGGCCCGTGGACGACCGCGATCACTACGGCAACAAGAGACTCGATCTTGCAGGGCCCTTACTGGCCTATCTCTTCAGGGGGTAAGGTTAAATAAACTTTTCCAACCAGAAATGTAAAGAGTTTGTACAAGAGAATGTACAACAGTGTGCATTGCACAACATGCATTGTACAATGTACATTGCACTATGTGCATTGTGTATTCATGAACATCAACTCAATCCACTTTATTATTGAACAAAGTATTAACATAATCATTTATATTCATTGATGTGTTCAACATAAATAACAAAACATTAACACATGCACCCTGCCAATGGATTTAACAGGCTCTTCAGAACGCTTCACAAAGACATCCGACTTTATGCTCAGAAGTTCATCGACAAGAACAAAGATTTCAACGTCGACCTGGCGGTGAAGACCAGCACAGTTACAGATGGATTCAAGTATTCCATGGCCACAGGCAATTGGGGAGATCAGAAGAAGGCACATCAGGCCAGGGCTGGAGTGTCCCAGGTGATTATCTTGTTCTGCGCATGTGGATTTGAGTCAATAAGTGATGGTGATAATGTGGTGGTAGTGGTGTTCTTGAGTGCATCTGTGGAAATTGTGATTATAATGGCAAATTGTGATTATGATGGCATGAATAGTAATTTTTTGCCTTGAAATTTGAGTTTATTGTTTCCATCTTCTTCGACTTCCAGGTTTTGAACAGACTCACGTTCGTGTCGACCCTGTCTCACCTGAGGAGACTCAACTCGCCCATCGGACGAGACGGCAAGTTGGCCCGTCCCCGACAGCTGCACAACACCCTGTGGGGCATGATATGCCCTGCCGAAACTCCGGAAGGTGCCGCGGTCGGTCTGGTAAAAAATCTCGCCCTCATGGCTTACATCTCCGTCGGGTCTCAACCCTCGCCAATTCTGGAGTTCTTGGAAGAGTGGAGCATGGAGAACCTGGAAGAGTTGTCCCCATCATCGATTGTTGATGCTGTCAAGATCTTTGTCAATGGATGCTGGGTGAGTTGTGTGGTGTTGTGAGTTATGGTAGCTTGTGGTAGTTGTGGTTAATGAATTATTATTGACTTTGAGTCAAAGGCTTGTCTAGCCTGGATTAGTATTATAGTATTATATTAGTATTATAGAGCTAAAAATGTTTGCCTGAAATGATGCTTTTGAGATGACATGATACTCAACAAATTCTTGTATTACTTTTATTATATTTTTTGTTTGAGATGTTTTTCCCGTAGGTGATCTTCATAAATGGTGATCGATTAAGGAGCGCTTTAACATCCTGTTAGGATGCTTTGGACAATTTGCCATTATACAATAATAATTTAATGTAATTCTTAACAATTACGTGATCCTTTACAAGCTTTGAAATGCATTCACAGGTCGGAATACACAGAGATCCTGACCAGCTGATGAACACGTTGAAGAAGTTGCGACGACAGATGGACATCATCGTGTCCGAGGTCTCCATGGTCAGGGACTTCGAGGCCCGAGAGATCAGGATTTACACCGATGCGGGCAGGATTTGCAGACCTCTACTTATCGTTGAGAATCAGAAACTTCTGCTCAAAAAGAAGCACATCAATCTCTTAAAGGAGAGGAATTACAATAACTACAGGTTGATTATCAGATGGAGTCTTTCTGTTGATAGATTGGTTGATTGATTGATTGGCTGGTCGATCCATTGATTATTTGATTATGGTTTGTTGATTGCTTTTCAATCAATTACTTGATTGTTGATGTTTTAGTGTCGGTCATAAACATTCTGATTGCTTTACAGTTGGCAAGACTTGGTAGCCAACGGAGTTGTGGAATACCTGGACACGATGGAGGAGGAGACCAGCACGGTTGCCATGACACCAGACGAGTTGGCAGCCAAGGGTCAGTCGTATTGCTCGTCGTACACCCACTGCGAGATCCATCCGTCCATGATACTCGGTGTTTGTGCGTCCATCATTCCCTTCCCTGATCACAACCAGGTTATGATTGGATCTTTTTTAATCTTGTAATGTCCAAACTATGAACGTGTTTTGTCTTATAATATAATTTCTTATAATTGCTTAAACATCATTCATGATCCCAATTAAGGAAAATATTTACTACACACCTAGGTTAATGCTACAGTTCAAAGAATTACACACACTCACACACACATACATATCTTGTAGGAATGAAAAAATCAATTTGTTTTCAAATGAATAAGTTATTAGACAAAACTGCAATTCATTCCACAGTCTCCCCGTAACACCTACCAATCTGCTATGGGTAAACAAGCCATGGGTGTCTACATCACCAACTACCACGTCCGAATGGACACCTTGGCCCACGTCCTCTTCTACCCACAGAAGCCCCTGGTGACCACGAGGTCCATGGAGTACCTGAGGTTCAGAGAGTTACCTGCCGGCATCAACGCCATAACGGCGATCGCCTCCTACACGGGCTACAACCAGGAAGATTCCATCATCTTGAACGAATCCGCCGTCGACAGGGGATTCTTCAGGTCCGTCTTTTACAGGTCCTATAAGGACTCTGAAGTCAGGAGGAATTTTGGACAGGAGGAAATTTTTGAGAATCCTGACAGAACTTGCGTCCAAGGTCGGGGAAAACTGGAAACATTCGTTTAAGATGCCAGTTAATTAATTGCTCGGATTTTATTTAAGACTTTATTTGTTAATTAATTTATATGTCAGGGCTCCTCTTTCTTTGGTCCTGTGTTCATCATTAAATTAACATTCAGCATTAAATTACCACGACCTGCTATTTTATCCATAGTTTTGTTAGGGTTAGGGTCTTTCTCTTAGTTAAAGTTCATTGCATCTCTCCAGGTATGAGAGCTGCCCAGTATGACAAGCTGGATGATGATGGAGTCATCTCACCAGGTTTGAGGGTTTCTGGCGATGACGTCATCATTGGAAAGACGGTCACTCTTCCGGAGAATGATGATGAGGTGAGTCATAAGGGATTGAAAGTTTTGATCTGTTTAAAAGTTAACTTTGTGGTAATCTTAATTGTAATAATACTATCAATTTAAGGATAAAACCTGATTATGATGGTAGACCACTGAGAGATAAAGTTAATAATATTAGACTAAATAAATAATTCAATTTAACTTTATTATTACTAAATAATGCAGATTACTTAAAAATATTTTGATTGGTATTTGTTAGTTTTTTTTTTATTTGTTAACTTAACCTTATATTTCTGTTCACTGAGCAGCTTGAAGGACAAGCTAAGAAGTTTACAAAGAGAGATTGCAGCACATTTATGAGAAAGAGTGAAACGGGTGTCATTGACCAGGTAATGCGGTCACTGCTTCCAATTTCTTTGTAACAGTTTTCTGATTGGTTGCTACAAATGTTGCTACAGGTCATGATGTCCATCAACACAGAGGGTTCAAAGTTCACCAAGGTCAGGGTAAGGACTGTTAAGATTCCACAAATTGGTGATAAATTTGCCAGTAGGCATGGTCAGAAAGGTACCTGTGGGATGAGATATAGACAGGAGGTCAGTGGGCTTGCATTATGATGTTACACCACTTATTATTCTCTTTGATCAAATGCTAGGCTATCAATCTGAAATGACTTCAATTACTAAATTGAAGATTAATACAATTAACAGTTTTAAGAGAAACTATTATAGTATCTGTGCAATACTTTGGTTTAATTCCAGGATATGCCATTCACTTGTGAAGGTCTGACCCCAGACCTGATCATCAACCCGCACGCCATTCCATCCCGTATGACCATCGGGCATCTTATCGAGTGCCTCCAGGGGAAAGTAGCTGCCATAAGAGGAGAAATTGCTGATGCGACACCTTTCAACGACACTGTCAACGTAAAGAAGATTTCAGACGTTCTCAGGGAATATGGATACCACCAACATGGAAATGAGGTTGGTAACTGTTCCTGTCTTGCCATTTTTCAAACTCAAATCATTTTAGCAGATATTCTTTTGCAAATATTTGTAAGATTTTTTGTTTGAATTATACATGGGATGCATTAAAATGCAAAGAATAAATGGAACTGAGGAAAATGTGTTCTGCATGTTACTTAACTTTTTTTTCTTGTCTCAGGTGTTGTACAACGGCTTCACGGGCAGGAAGATGATATCACAGGTGTTCATCGGACCAACTTATTACCAGAGGCTGAAACACATGGTGGACGACAAGATCCATTCCAGGGCACGAGGACCCGTTCAGATTCTGAACAGGCAGCCCATGGAAGGAAGATCGAGGTTCGTTTGTAAATTTCAAAATGGTTTCCATGGAGGTCGAGTCTATTTTTGTGACTCGACATTTTGTGGTTTCAGTGTATGTTGTATTATTAGGAATATATCTTCATAGGATGGTTTTCATGTTCATGGAGACACAGTAGCTTTCCGATGTTATGCGTCTCTAATTTAATGTCGTATAAGTTTGAACTATTCTCGATTCGTTTCCTTCTTAGGGATGGTGGTTTGAGATTTGGTGAGATGGAGAGAGATTGTCAAATCGCTCACGGAGCTGCGCAGTTTTTGAAGGAGAGGCTGTTCGACGTGTCGGATCCGTATCCGGTCCACGTCTGCGACTTCTGCGGACTTGTTGCCATCGCGAACTTGAGGAACCAGAACTTTGAATGCAAAGGATGCAGAAACAAAACACAAGTCAGTATTCATTCATCAACTTTCATGGAAAATTTTAAGATTTTAATTTTTATTAAATATGATTTAATTGTAACATTTGAATTTGAATAGATCTCACAGATACAAATGCCATATGCCTGCAAGTTGTTGTTCCAAGAGCTTATGGGAATGAGCATAACTCCGAGGATGCTTATGAATAGTGATTGAATTGGTCCAAACAAAAAGTACTGTGAAGTCATAGTAAATCTTTGTCAAAATAGCTGTTTGCTTTCTTTAATAAAAGTTTACCTGGAAACTTGGTTCAATTTTAAGTGCTTAGGAACTAAAAATTTGCCTGAAAGTTTTTTGGACTCTTGGAGATGAACAGTGACTTTCATCGCCTGTCGCTTCTCCGTGATTTTCCGCTCGGCAGGTCCGGGCCTCCTACTGGTTAGAGTGTTAGGATTGATCGATTAGTTTCTTAATTTTATATCAGTCCAGTAGGATTATGTAAATAACTGAAAACTTTTTAAATTTGAAATCAGAGAGGGTTAAACTGCCTGGGAAATCTCTTTTATAGGGGGTTTCGACAATTTTGTATCTAGTCATATTTTCTTTATAAAGTCTGCCCAATATAGGATACAGGGTAGGAAATAGGCATTTTTTACGATAACTCATGTTATATTTCATGAAAATTACTCAAATTTTAGAATGTTATGTAAATAGTGTTTAATATATAATAGTAAAATGTATTTTTAAAATATTTGGTCGAGTATTAATTTCACATTAATTAAGAAATAACGGAAACGCCTTTTTTGGGGCGCCAAAAAATGATAGGAATTTGGCTATGAAAGTCAATAATAAGGTCATAAATTTATTTTTTTGGCACAAAACGTGAAATTATATTTCCATGATTTTCTATTATATCGAAACATTTGTTATTCATAGACAAAAACAATTTTCTTATGTACAGCAAAACCTGTCTATGGGGACATGTGTACTTTGCACGAAAAAGTGTCCCTTTTCTCATGTGTCTATGTTAAACTATAGGAAAAACCTCAGAAAAATCATTATAATGAAGTGAAAACAAACACATTTCATGAAAAATATGTTAGGAAATCACAGAAATTACAGTTTTATTTTCTGCGAATCCATAGCTAATAACAGACCGATCACAAAACCGCCTTAAAACACAATGAATGAATGACAAAGGAGTTGGAACCAATCCAAACAAAAGATCAAGCATGATTTTCAATGAAAAATGCTCAACAATTTCAAGCATTTACGGAATTTAAGGAAAAAGTAAACATCCCTACTTACAATTTCGGAACCGTTTCAGGCATGCTCTTCGTCAAGTGATAGGTGCATTGTAAATAAGCGTTGGGAAAAAATCGGTTCCTAGAAATAGTGGCCATAAGGGGGAGGTTTTACCCTATTTTCGGATGCTCCAATTTAAAGGTTTTACTGTAGTCCAATTTCATATCCTTCCAGGCGGCCCTGATGGCATCTTCCAGCTCTAATTTGGAGTGAAATTGTCTTCCATCTTTATAAACTGCTTGTGATAACTCACCCCAAACATTTTCAATAGGATTGAGGTCCGGTGAACGAGCTAAGCCCTCTCAAAATCTTGATGTTTTTCTCCTGGAAGAAGTCACTTTCAAAGTATGGATAGGAGCAATGTCTTGCTGGAATGCAAAATTCCGCCCAGGAGATTATTAGTCAACACTTGGATATAGTCTGCTGAGTTTTGTCTTCCTTGGAGAAAGGCAAAATTGTGATCCATCATGGGAAATCAGAATGTAATCAACATTTGCGAGATAATAAGTCAGACTCGACAGTTTACAAACTTTACAATTCTAAAATACCTCCTTTGAAAAACTAGAACACTACACTACCCGGGCTCTACTCAACATTCCAAGTGTTTGTTATTTAAGCATTTGTGAGCTTTTTATTTTTTTTATCAAAAGAAAAATTAAGTCAAAAGCACATCTGACATACCATCACCAA
Organism: Hirudinaria manillensis; assembly: GCA_034509925.1. Classification (NCBI taxonomy): domain Eukaryota; kingdom Metazoa; phylum Annelida; class Clitellata; order Hirudinida; family Hirudinidae; genus Hirudinaria; species Hirudinaria manillensis. The sequence continues at coordinate 8,027,841 of CM067527.1, forward strand.
ACATTGGGTGTGCCATAACATATCTATCGTGTTGATCATAATCTTCTCATCAACAACATCGGGTTTCAAAGTCCAACATTCGCGCTTCATCAGCGCATCAGCAATTAAGCACCGCGGTATTGAATCTTGTTCAATCGTCTGCAACCTGTCATGGAGACTTTCTGAAAGGGTTTTTTTTTAAAGTTTGGTAAGCGCCAATAAGCAACTAATTCGAAACTAATTAATGGTTTGCAAAAATATCTCATTTAGGGACCGGAGAGCTAGTGAATTTTATGGAAGTATTTCAACACACCGTGAATTCTTTAATTTAATCAATTGCTTAAACCTCCCGGCAGCGTTTTTTATTGGAGAATCTCTAAAAATCGATATAAGGATATGATATCACGCATAAAAAAAATTAAATTTGATTTCAATTGATATCAATTAAAAATTTGTTGCATGACAAACTTTGCAATAACTTTGCAACGTGGTTTTCAAAACGGGCTTCGTAGGGCCATTAGGTTGTCAACTCGGATTTGCACACTTTGGAAGTTCTAAGCATCAAACTTTGTTCCAATTTGACATGGATGTCTCGTAACTGATAAAATGACATACGATGTATAATTGGCTAATGTTGGAATTATATTTAGCAAGTTATCAGGAAATAATAAGACTTCCACCATAACTTGTTTTTGGCTATTTTGCATATTTTACAAGTTCTAAACATCCATATTACTTCCAATTCTTTCAGTAACCATAAATCAGCAATATGCCAAATTATTGGAATTATTTGATATGATGGATATCTCGGACAAAAGAACGGAATTAATGAATGCAGATGAGGATAAGATCGATAAATGCATGTCTTTGTCTGTAGAATGTTTGACTATGTCCTTGGCCTTGACAATCTGGATTTTTTTGCTATTGTGGCGAAAATCATAAGAATCAGAAATGCTCTCTCGAGTAGTGCAGAGAATTTTTGCAATTCTCCTATGCCAACGAGAGAAATTTAAGTAACGCAGGATACATCTACAGCGAACAGGTGAGCCAATTTAGCCCCAGAAACAATAGATGCAATAGATTATTTTTGCGTTGTAATAATAAATAGTAATAATATTATTATCAGTTCTATTAAATATGATTTTATAGATCTGACCATATAAGTTTAGTATGAATATTGAGATTTTCAATGGGATGCACAATTCTAGCGGGCCCACGCAGGCTGAATTTTTAGGTGGCGAGCGGAGGGCCGGATGGGCCTGCTAAATCTGGCTGCGGGATGGGACAAGTTTTGGCGAAGAATTGCGGCTCAAGCAATTCTTTACGGGACAGTTAGTATAAAAGACCATAGCTGGTCGTTTGATGGCAACATGTACGGTACAAAGACGGTCACTACGACCTCCGGCACCGCTTTAATAAAGTAATTTCCCGGTTGAAGAAAATAAAGTTTATTGACAAAAGACATATCGAAATTAAGAAAACTAAGAAAAAGAATCAAAAATAAATTCTTCAGGAAATCCTCAATTCCTTGATTCCTCACAGCACATTAAGTCAAGAAATTCTTCCATGCAGATGATATTACAATGAATTCTTCAGAAATATTATAAACTCTACCATTTTATTATCTAAAATTTAAACATGATAAATTTAACTTGAATTTGTTTCTAGATTGAATTTGGAATTCCCCGATACAGCACGGTAAGTGCCTGAAGGAAACATTGAACATAAGGCGAAGATGTAACTTTTGAAATTCATATGAATTAGATTTTTCGTCTTTCACTTATCCGTCATTGTAATCAACTTTTATTTATGAGATTTGCATTGTTAACATTTCCATGCGACTAATTATTAATTTCCCCATGCTTTCAGGCGTTCACCAATGCTAAAGCTTTTGACATTTTTTTTTAGAAAGGGGATAGCATCAGGCTTAAGAACTAGTCTATTGAACGCAACCTACAAATACGTGTTCCTGACTCAATCCTCTAATCTCAGGCAGTGGAAGATTTTAAAAATCTGTTAATAATAATTGCTTCAGTCTTACCAAGTGTTGGATTTGACTAAAGTTTGATTTAGTACACTATCTCGATAGGAATATATATATATAAAATACGTTATAATATAAACTTATAAGAAAAACATGATGAGCTTCTGCAGTTTTATGATTATCACTTTGGTCACTTTGCAAATCTTGAGTTGTCAAAGCGCATCATCATCATCATTAATAACTCGATTTAAAAGAGCAAAAGCACAAGAAGTGGACATACTGGATCTCTATTATGATTTCTTGGCTTCAAATTCCACCACAGTCGATCAAACTGACATCGCTTTTGGTGTGAAGAGTTTGGTCCAGTGTTCCATTATGTGCTCAGAAAAGATTAACTTCAATTGTATTGCTTTTGCTTATGAATCGAGAGAAGATGCTTGTCACATGTTCTCAACGCTAACCTCAAAGAATAGAAACTTCAGTGACGTGTTTAAAAAAGTTCCAGGTTACGTCGTATATCTTCGTAAAAATTCATAAATCTAAACTTTAATCTCTAATTTTCTTAAATTCTTTAATAAATAAATTAAAATTCTTTAAGCAAATATTTCAAATAGTTATATTATGCAACGATAGAATGTCCATCTAATTTCCTATATCTGGAAAATTACAACAAATGCTACCTAATCGTTGATGGTTTGTGGAGCTGGTCCGATGGTCGCAAGAAATGCAACGAAATCAACTCGCATCTTCTGGTAGTAGACGACTATTTGGAATACGAGGCCGTTGGATACGTCTTCAAAGGTGATATGAACTTATGCATTTTGAAATTGACAACAAAATATAGTAATTAAATACTTCAATAAAATAATAATGGTAATTAAATGCTTCAATAAAATAATAATTGTAATGTTATAATGTATTTATTGTAATAACATGCAACATACTTTATAATATTGAATTATTATTTATTATTATTAATTATTATTATTATTAAACGCTAAGTTAGATGATTATCTGTAAAGATCGCCTTTGACCACTAAACAAAGTTTTATGGATGTTAAATTAACGATTAAATTAAGGTGTGAATGACAAGTTAAAATTGTATTAATGATTTAGAGCTTAATTTATAAAAGATTGAAATAAGCGAAGCTAATAATCATTACGATATCATTTTCAGAAATACAACACTAATAACACAAATAAAAATCCATTTATTAACCAGGATTAGGTCCCTCCTGTGTTGTTGGCGATGTTGCTGCGTGGACTGCGGCTAACATGATTCAACCTAATGTGAAGCCTTTCGTATGGAAACCGTTCATAACGAAAGATGGCAGAGAATTGAACCTCCCAATCTCCTTTATTAAGTGGAATTATGGTGAACCAAATAATTACAAGTCGAATGAGTTTTGTATACAGATCGTTAACCATGCGGGGTACATTGACAACAGTTGCAGCTATAAATCGTGCATCGTTTGCGAGATTGATGTTTGAAATTTTGGTCTCTTGCTTTTAAGTATCTGGAACTTTCTATAAGACACCTTTTACTTTCGAGTGTTTGTTTAATTTTAACAAGTAATGTGTATCATTAAAACACAATTATTTATTATTACCTAATTATTTGTGATAAAATATGGTTAAAGTTATCCATCCAGATATCTTATATTTCACTAATGGACGATGCATGCATTTTACTGATTAGACAAGTCATAATTGGTCAATGGTTTAGTGTTCAAGGATTGAGTTGAAATAATAATTTTGATAAAATAAATTTTATTAAAATGTTTTTCGCTTCTCTAAATTCATGACCTGCAGTTAAAACGTCTTTTGTCATCACTCAATAATTACTTGAAGTCTAACTTTTGAAGATCTAAATCTAATGCCAATGACACATTCAGTCTATAAGTCCATTAGTTTGAATTATAACCATGTCAGGTAACACAGTGAGCCCTTCGGAGACCATACATCTGGCAATTAAATGTTTCGCCCCGTAAGTGATCCAGGTCTTATTCCTATCCTTTTTGTGATAAAATATTATTAATGAGTTTTATTTGTTCCCTGATGATATATTGGCCTCCCATTATTTCAAGAATTCTTTGACTTTTTTTTATACGTTTATATTTATGCTTTCCATGCTCCATTGAGGCAAAGTATAAATGCTTTTTGCAGGAATTTATGCAAAATCTTTTCCACCTCTATTTGCAAAGACAACTATGTTGTTGTAATTCTTTCTCTGATACGCAGACGAACTCCAGCTATTTCAATGGTATCATGGACATGTTTGACATCGCTTAAAGTTTCAATGCCTTGTAATAATGAGAAAGCTAGAATGAAATTCGATTTGAAAGAAAACGGTATAAGATGTGAACATAGTTTAGCCACTTAACATGATTTCCTGTCTTCAATATCAAAAGATGTAAACTGATATTATTCCGGCATCAAGAGTTTGGGTCAATGTTGCATTATGTGCTCAGCCAACTTCAAATGCATTCCTTCTGCTTAAAAAGCGGAAGAAAGTTTATTTTATATGTTTAAAATAATTTCCGTTAGATGTTTGTAATAATTATCAATTAATAAATTTGTTCGCTACTGGAAATCGCTGCTTTGAGTTCTTTATGTATGGTTGGTCTCAATTTTAATTCAATTATTTGTGTGTTCATTTCACATTTCTCATTGCCTTATGTTTGCACTTTAATGGAGCAATTTTTTTACTTTTCGAAATGATTTTCTCTCACGGAATACATTTCGAGTTGCTAAGGTGTTACATTTTCAATGACTTTTTATGCTAAAATATAGAGCACTGGAATAGTTGGTCTATTATTTATCATTTAGTAAGAAATTTCCGCTTCCAGTTTCAAATAAATAATGTATGAGTAGCTATTTGAAAATTAATAAATAAAAAACTCAATTTCTTGAGATATGTTATACTTTTTGTGCCACAGATTCGGAACGTTGTTTAATGCCTTTAAAAGTTGTTAAATGTCTTTAAATACAATTTAAACGTCCTTTCACAATTTCACGAAGCCTTGTAAAGATATTGCCCGAAATATTTATTTGCCCGTATTTATTCTATGTTTTCCTCTTGAATTTTGTAAATCGAATTTTCAGAAGTTTTGGCCATCTTCGTTATTGAAGGCCTAGCAGAATAATCATTGAGTTCACTTTAAAGAACCGAAAAACCTTTACAATCAATCCAAGCTGTTGCAGGCCTTAGACCTGTCCATAAGAGCAAGCCCCCTCTTAAGTTTAGGTTTGGTTGTAGAAACGCCTAAACTCCATTTGCAACAGTACGCCTTACTCTCAAAGTTGAACATATAGAAACAAAATATTTGCATAATAGTGGACCTTTGCCATATGGTGATAAATCCGCTTCATTCGTAGAATAAGACGAACAGTTCATATAATAAGGACTCTCCTCAATTCATCACAGCTTTCAAGACTGATTTCTCAACTGCATTCGAAGTAACGTTCCAATTACACTTCCGTTAAAGGTCGTTAAAGATGTCTTCGTAAAGTGATCGATTATTGGAATTTTCTACTCGGATTAAACAGGCATCATCACGCCCGTTTGGTGGAGAGTATCCTCGTCGTGTGCGTACAGCGGTTTGTTAAAACATGGCCGATAGCAACATCGACCAAGATTATCAGGTTGTTTATTCCTAGCGCATCCATTAACTTGGACGTGAATTAAAGCGTAAAGCGATTTGTAATACGTTTGCAGTGTATAATAATGAAATTTGTCAATCACACTACCAGTTATGATTCAGTAACAAACTCAGATTTTTTGTGGTGTTTTGCGCCCCTTGGCTCTGTTGTGTTTTATAAATGTTGTCATTTTGTCTCGTTTTAATTTGTTTAGTAAATGGCATTGTAAAACTGCAGAACGGCTTCATTTTAAATTTTTATTGAATTATGCTTTGGCTAAAAATGGTGTCATGGTTACATTTATTAATTATTGTTCAATGTAATGTTAATTGACCCAATAAAAAGTAAATGTAAAGCAAATTTGCAATTAATTTGGTAAGGATTTCTATTCTTTTTTGAAAGGATCTTTAAGTGATTAATTTCTTTTTTCTTGTAAAAAAATTGAAATGAATGTATAAACTTATCAATTTATAAATAACTTAATGAGTATATAAAGCTTGCATTCAGTGATTATTATCTTTTAATAACAGTTGTACCAAATCCTCCAAAGAAGACATTTGTTTGAAAAGCCTGTTGAATTCCTGGTGAAAATAAGATGCAAGGATAGTAGACTGAGAGAAATATGGCTGCCAAAGACAAAGATTGTTTCTTCTTCAATTGGCAGGAGTTTGTTAAGGATATTCAATAAGACAAAAGTTGGAGAAAGAGGAATTGATATGTACATAGGGAAAAGAAGAAGCCTTTCAGAAAAGTTGAAAAGCAATTCAAATGTTCAAAAAGAAACACCAGGAAATGATTTCAGCACCAACTGCAGTGTTGCAAGCAGCAATTCATGTTCATGGCAGCTTTTGAAGACCAACTCACCTTCTAAGAGCATCTCAAATGACAAGTTAGATCTCCAATTTGAATTCTGTTTGGTTATTTGCTTGTCATTATAAATTTGTTTTATTCAGTAAAGGCACCAGGAAAGTTAAAACAAGAGCTTCACTGAGAAAGCAATTGGTTACAGCAAAATCTAAACTTTCTCTTAGAAATAGCAGGGTTTCTAAAAATGCAAGGCAAGTGACTCAGTTATCCATAATGAACAAGAAGAGCAGCTCTAACAAACCACAGCAGGAACAACTTTCAAATTCTAAAGATTTAGCACATAATTCTGCAAAAAGCTCAAAAAATGGCAGCTTATTCAAATCCTCCCTAAACCATTCAGTTATAACTCAGCTAGAGAAACCACAGAGTCAAGGCTGTGTCAACATCAAAGTCTTAAAGTCAGAAAATTGTTCAACAAGTACAGAAACTTCATTTCTGGAAAGTTCAGTTTGTCAGTCATGCAGAATGGCCTGCCAGAGGAAGGCTGCCGGTTCATCAGTCGTACATCCTCAAATCTCCTCGACCTTTTCCGAATCGGCGGGCAGGACGTGTTGCAGCAAATGTCTTTGTTGCCATTCCACGTCGGATCCAGACGACGGACGCCGTTCCGTGCCCGAAAGATTTCCTTCGGGGAGAAGAGTTAGCGTCAGGCAGACGGAAAGCGCGTTTCGTCTCAAGGAACTCACCGTTCGGAAATTTTCCGGTTTCGTACATTTGGTTCTCGGATCTGAAACTTCGAGCAAAAGAAATCTCAAGAATTCCTTCGATCCTAAGGTTGGTCGTTTATGAACGTGACAAATGTGATCTTTAAATTTATGACATCATGTTAACTGCTTTAAATGCATCATTTCTAGACAATTATGTTGATTCAAAAGTCTTTCTTCAGATTATAAATCAACTGCTAGTATTATGATGTAAATATATGAATCTATGGAAATAAATTAGTTGATATGTTGATCTCTAGAGCATTATATGTGCTTGAAGGTTTTTCAAGAACTTAGCAGTGCTTTGAGGAATTTGAGTCAAGACGATTGCAGAGTGGTTCTCCTTTCTGGATTCGGAAACACGTTTTCCTCTGGAGTCGACCTGGCGTATCTCCTCGAATCCGAGCAGGATCGTAAAACCGCAGCTAAAAATATGGCAGAGGCACTCAGGTACGTTTCAAAAATTAAACCCGGAGTGGGGGTTCAGTCTTTGCCGCCCCTGACGTGTGGCGGGCGGAGCTTATAATGTGTAATGTATAATGTTTGTAATGGTTTGAGGTGGCTCTTACAATATTTTGTTACTGTGTCAAAATGAGTAGAATTGACAAAAAACTGGTCATCTTTTTTGCAAAAGTTATTAATTAAATTGTTAATTTGCTAGTTAATTGCCAATACCGTGGCATATGAGGCTTATGTTTTAAGCATCCTTCAGAGTAATTTTTTCATTTCACATCTAAATCAGCATAAATTGCAGAAATCTCTTGCTCAACAGTCACTGCACTTGCTGCTAGCACTGCTAATAACTTGCTATGGTCACGAATGCCGAGTTTAAAAAGTTCATTTGAGGGTAAATTAATTCTTAATGTCTGATAAAAAGCTGTCATGAATGTAACTTAGTATTTCCTTACACGGTATTGTTTGTAATTATCCTTGATTGTATCTTTTTATTGCATTTGACTCACGAGCAATTATATTAGTCACAATTTGATTTGATTTGACAACTTATTGAGTAATTAGATGTTCTTATTTTAATTTTACTGCTTTCAGATTCTTAGATGGAATTATTTCAATTTTAATAAAATAAAAATGGCTCAATTCAGAAAACTTAAGCTTTTGTCATTAAAATTTGTAAAATATTATTGATAAAGTAATTAATTGTAAACAAATTATTGATAAAGTCATGATATGTTTTTAAAGTTCTGATGTTTAATTGAATTTGTTTCAGGGCATGAAATCATTACACATCTAGCCATGATCACTGATTGTAATATTTCAATTGCATCTTCTGGAACGTTTCATTTGCAGGGAGTTTGTCAACCTCCTCATCAATTTCCCGAAACCCATCGTCGCAGCGGTCAGCGGGCTGGCGACCGGGTTGGGGGTCGCCATTCTTCCTCTCTGCGACATGGTTTATGCCAGCGACAAGGCCTTCTTTTCCTGTCCTTACACCTCTTTGGCCCAGACTCCAGAGGCCTGCTCCTCTTACACATTTCCAAGCATCATGGGACATGCCATGGTTGGTTTTAGTTTGTCGTGGCCACCTCTTTGAATCTTGGGATTGAAAGATAGGCAGCTGGATGGATGGATGGATGGACAGGCGGAGGAATGGATGGACAGATGGTTGGGTGACCAATTTTCCTAAACTCTTGCTCTTCTCCTGAGCAGCAGTTTAGGAAATGTTTGGAGTTGAAAATGCTGTTTTAATCTCATTCATTAGCTAACTCATTACGTTGATAGATGCTGATTGAATGGTTGGTCCTGATTTGCTTTGTAATGTCAATAAAAATATCTCCTGCAGGCAAGTGAAATGTTGTTGAGAGGAAGGAAGATTACAGCTTTGGAGGCTCATCAAATAGGTTTAATTACTCAGGTATTTCTACCAGAAAACCTGATGGGAGGAGTCATTGCCCGAGTTGAAAACCTAGCTCAGCAGTCTGCAAAGGTGTGCAACTAGTTTTCAAATTCTTGTCTTCCATCATATTGCATTGGATGAAGATTTCTTTGCAAATAACTTCTTTCATTATTAATTGGTTATGTGGAGTTATTATTTCACTTTGATACCTATTAAAATTTATTCTGTTTTCTGGAAAATAAGTATATTTTGAATTTTAAATCCGAAATTTGATGTTTTGATGTTCCTATCAGGCTGTGGAATGCACGAAGGCACTGATGAGAAGCCACGACAGAAGAACTTTGGAGTCGGTGAACCAGAACGAGTGCAGGTTGTTGATGGAAAGGTGGCCTTCGTCCGAATGCCAAAAGGCTATCAAGTTATTCCTTGACAATCAGATTAACTTCGTTTGATTTCAAAATATTTTATAACTTAAAATAACTTTTATAACTGTTAATAAATAATTAAATAAATAATTAAATAAACTTAATATTACTCAATTTCCATTTCATTCAATTCATTGTTTGTCTTGGATTTTGAGGATTTTCATCAAATTTTGGAAAAAGTTCTGTTTTGCTATGAATTTATTTTCAAATGTTTTCTCATCTTTTCTTTCTTTTTTCTTTTTTATTTCTGCAATTAATTTTTGGATATGTAAATTATTCATCATTCACTTGAACTTACTGATCATTTCAATCATCTTTATTCATGACTTGCATAATCGTGTGTATATTTATTTCGCCATCATTTGCTTATTTCGTTTATGGATTGCAAATCATTTCCCTTTTTGTCATCTCGTTCTTCCTTTCAATGGAGGTTGTCGTTGAAGATTTAAATTTATTTGTTTATTTATGAATTTATTAATTACAAGTGTTTACGTACGTAAAACGGCCATTTTCTGAAGAGGCAGAAAAGCTTTTAAATCGCTCAAAAAGTTGACTGTGACGTCACACTAAGAAAGCACTTCCTTCGTGCCTATGCATGATTATCTGCATCGTCATCATCAACATCACCCTCGTCGTCGTCGTCGTCATCATTGTCGTGGTCGAGGGAGCCTCGTGTGTCAACTTACAGGAAATAAATGTCATTTCAAGACACTAAGGATTTAGAAAAGATTTTGCAGTAGAATTGAATTTTCATGAGTCAGAGTTCGATTTGGAAAGCAAGGAAGGGAATTCCTCTCCAGAGATGGATGGATCGAAGGGGCGCTTTGTGTCCATCCATTTCGATTTGAATCAAGATTCTTATCTTCCGAATTTAGGGCTTGAATTTGTGAATTTAAATTTATTTTCGAAATTAAATCCCTTAAAATCGCTTCTGTAGATCGAGGGTAGATCGCTGATCGTGTAATGGAATTGGCAAAAATCGTCGTAGGTATAAGGATTACTATATACAAATATTCCTGATGGTTCTTGTGTTGAATGTTACGATATTAAATAATAATAAATAAATGATAATAAATCAAATAATATTAATAATAATGTTAATAACTAGATAGCGATAATAATTGTCCTTCGATGGCTGCATCAGAGACACAACAACACAATTATGTTTGGACTGCTTTAGATTGCAATTTCTGACAATATTGGAATCACCTCGTTCAAGGATGCCTCGTGCATAAAGAACCAATGGCACCAGAACTCTTATGTCCCCAACGTAATATTTATAATTATAACATTAATCTTAGAAATTAAATTATTATTATTATTGTTATTGTTGTTGTTATTGTTATTATAATTGTTGTTATTAGTGTTTATTTTTGTTAAATCAAAGAATTATCGTGGAAGTGATTAATTAGGTGGATTTTTGTTCAAAAACATTAAAAAGAATGACGTGAAATAATATTTAAATAAATATGATAAAAAAAATTATTATTTCGAATGTACGTCGACAAATTTGCATATTTGTTGTTGGAGGAAGGAATTTAAGTGATGATGATTTCCTCGAATTGTGTCGATTCATTGATCTTTCTGAGTCCCTGAATGTATTTTATGGATGGATGGATGGATGGATGGACGGATGGACGGACGGACGGACGGACGGACGGATCGACGGACGGACGGATGGACGGATGGAAGTGTGGACAGGGAAATTGATAAAAATGTATTTCTCTTCTAAGGTGATGGACGACTGGTATTGATGACGTCATTAATTTGAAGAAATCTAAGAAAACGTTAATCAGGGTGTTCTTGAAGGAAGTGATTACAAACAGAAAAGAGGTATTTGTTTGGGTATTGAGGTATTTGTTTTTATTGATTAAAAAGGGGAATAATAAAGGGTCTCGTTGTTATAAAAACATTTAATGGTGATGACAGATGCGATGAAGATGACGGCTACGACGATGAGATTACTGATGAAAAAAATTAATGATGATGATGACGATGACGGCAATGATGATGATGACGATCTCGTGAGCTGTGTTCAGGTGCAAATGAACGATTTTCTTTCATAATTTATTCTTACGAACATTTTTTTGCGAACGCTTTTACTTCTATTGACGAAATTATCCTTGTTGTTTTTGTTGTTATTGCTGTTGTCGTCGTTGTTGTTGAATAATAACAACAACTTAACTTATGACAAGGTGTTGTAATATTTTATGCTAGCCACTGACAATTCTTTGAAGATAAATTTATTAAGTGAAAGAATGAATGATTGAATGAATATTGAATAAAGGAATGAAGATGATGCTAAAATTTAATGATTTTCACGCCATCGTGGAGATTCAAATGATTGTCGCGTTGTTGCTGCTTAAGGGAGAAATCATCATCATTACGCTCACTGTCCTAATCACTGTCATCATCATCATCATTACGCTCACTGTCTTAATCACTGTCATCATCTCTGTCATCGTCATCATCATCATCATTACGCTCAGTGTCGTAATCACAATCATCATCTCTGTCATCGTCATGATCAGCGTCAAATTCGACTTTGCCCATTGTCATGCCACTTGATGCATTCATATAGCGCATCAATTTGAAGTCGAGTCTAAAAAGAGAGAGACAGCTGTCATTAAAAATTGGAATCCAAAGTCATTAAAGTTCAAACGTTTAAACACTTTGACGTTTCAAATCCTGCTGGGGGAGGCAATCATTGGAAAGCAATCACCTGAATTAACTACGTCACCTGCAATGAATATTATACCTGTGCTTAATGTACTACCTGTATTAGAGCGGTACTTTTATTGTTGTGATTCTTGAATGGTGTGGCCGGCACTGACAATGACGACGACGACGATAATGTTGGCGATGATGATGATGACGATGATGATGGTGATGATGATGATGATGATGATGATGACGATGATGATGGTGATGATGATGATGGTGGTGATGATGATGATGGCGAAGACGTGGTGATGAGAACCGAAAATGAATGTCACGTCATACAAATTCCTAAAAAAAAGTTTGCAGGGAAATGAATAAATTAGCATAACAAATAGTCTTCAAAAATTGGTTCCGACAGGAAGTTTGTATCATCCCCTCTTTTATTGCGACTGAAAAGTAACAAACATATTTTTAACATATCACTTGGAAAATATTAAATTAAATATTAAATTTAAATATCACTTGGAAATATTATAATTATTTTTCATTTTTAGTTTATTTGATAGATTTACTATTTTTTTACAATAAAATTTTTTTAATGTATCTTTACCTCACATGTACGTATTGTGCGTGTGTATGGAGTAGTGTGCACGTGACCCCGAGATTAACGACTCCATGATGGATCCCTTGAGGAATGTCAGAGGGAAAGACGATGAATGTCGTCCACGTTATGGAGATGAAAAGGAGGACAATATTTACGTATTTATTTATTTATTTATTTGTTATTATGATACTTATGTTGCAATATTTAAATATTTATTTGTTATTATGATACTTATGTTGCATTTGTGTTGATCGTCTTTCTACTTCAAAGTTAAGAGTTCATAGGTCAAATGCAAATTGATGGATTGATGCCATTTAATAACTTAATCGGGCAATTATCGAATTTCATAAAATTAATAATCAAACAAGAACTTTAAAAAAAGATATAAATATTTATGATTTAATCGATTAATATATTTTAATAGAATATTTTAATAGAATTTTAATAGATTTAATGGAATAAATCGAAAAAAGAAGGAAGTTGCATCGAAGCTCAGGTGTTGGGTATATAAATAGAATGATGTGGAGGCCGTCAGCACAAACGCTTTCCTAACTCGAGAGTTCCAAAACTCGATTTGATTGGAAACTCATTAAATTTTAAAATAATTATTTAACAAATCATTCGAAATATTTTTAAATAAATATTTTAATCTTTTAATTCGTAAATTATTTTTTTCCCTCGGAAATAAATAGATGTTGTCTTTTGATGCAAGCGTTTGTCTTGAGTTAATTTTGATTATTTGTTAATAAATTAATTAATTAATTAAAGGCCAAATTTGATCTTCAAACGATGGTTGGTTGTGAATTTTCAATTAAATTGTATTTAAAGTAATTGAACTAATATAATTAAATAATTAATTAAATAATTAAATAATATCTTTAAATAATATATTTAAATAATATAAAATAATATGCTTAAATTAATTCGAATAATTGCTTTAACTTCTTAAATATTAAATAATTACTGGTTTTTAGGATGATTGTTTTTATACCAATAATAATAAATATTGAAAATATTATTTTTCATTTAACTTTATTATAGTTTAATAACGACAAATATTTTAATAAATTAAATAATGTAATATAATACGAGTAAGCGTGAATGAACAACTAATGAACTTTCACGGTCATCGAGACCATCATCATCATCATCATCAGCATCATCATCACTGTTGTCGTCGTCGTCATCATCATTTGCATTACAATGGATGCTAATTCAATCAATGGAGTATTCGATAAACCCATGAGGGATAAAAAGTCATTACTGATGACCAGAGGCCGCCACCAACATCATCATCATCGTCATCGTCATCACCATCGTCGTCGTCGTCAACATCATCTTCATCGTCACCGTCATCGTTTGGTTGGCCAAATGGTCAATGTACGTGCGTGGGTCATAGCAAGAGTCGTCGTGTGAGGTCACTTGTTCCTTGAACCCAGCATCGCCAGGGAGCGTCCCAAGCAGGAGTGTCGTGCAAATGGTTGAGAAATTAAGAAGTCTCTTCGAATCCTACTGATTATGATTGATATTGTGATGATGATGATGATGATTATTATTGTTGTTGTTGTCGTCGTCGTCGTCATAGGCATTATTATTACTAATGTTGTTACGTCAGATACTTTAATGATTGTAAACACAAGAAGCCAGGCAACTTCGTCATCACCTTAATCATCATCGTCGTCATCATCACCATCATCATCGTCATCATCATCACCATCATCATCATCATCATCACCATCATCATCGTCATCATCATCACCATCATCGTCAATAGAGCACACAATAAAAAATGTCCGTCCCGACGAAGAAGGGAAACAGAAGAAATCAATGAACCAGTTTTAGATTTATGACGTCATCCATTAATATAAATTAATAAATTAATAATTACTAATTAACAATTACCGACAAATAATAATAATAATAATGTCAATGCTAATGGCAACCAGAAGGTAATTAATTTGTTAACAATCGTTTAACGATGACTTTATCACCATGGTGATTAAAAATTATTTATTCTGTTAATTTGTAAACAAATACGATTTATTTGTAAACAAATACGATTTATTTGTAAACAAATACGATTTATTTGTAAACAAATACGATTTATTTGTAAACAAATACGATTTATTTGTTTACAAAAACTTGTTTTAACACGATTACGAATTGTAATTTGCAACGTAATTCCCGTAACGTTCCACCTGTGGACGGTTTATTGTTGATTGAACTTCAAACGGGTTCACTTGGTTCACTTGTTGCTTCGACACGATTATGATTATAGTCGTCGTTATCAATAAGTTATTGACGATAACGGAATCATTGGTAATTGTAATGTTGCAACAACAACAACAACAGCAACAACAACAACAACGTGCAATTCTATTGTGAAATCTTATTTATCGTTGAGTCTTCAGAAATGAAAACATTTTTAATTTATTTGCGAATATTTCGATTATTTTTCTTTTCTCGTCAACAACAACAACAACAACAAGGTGCCCGCTCATCGTTGGGAACGACTTTGTTACCTTGTCACCATAGCAACGGTCGTAAACAAAATTATTGTTATGTCATGCGATTGTATTGACGTTTGCCAGAAATGAAAAATGATGATGACGACGAAGTGATGACGGTTATGATGATGATGACGATGAGGATGATGATGATGATGAAGATTTTGGTTATGGTAGTGATCACGTTGGAAAAAAGTGGATCTTCTCGTGTACAGATGACCTTAATTATTTGCACGTTCTAGAACATTAACGCAATCGGAATCAAATTGAGACAAATTTAAAATCGATTTTATTATTTATTAATTTAATTTGATGGATTCACATTAAAAACATCTCCGTCATGAAATATTAAATTATTTAAAAAAAAATGTTTTTATTTCCCAGGAGAGTGAGGTGTCCAAATTGACAGATGAGCAAATTTCAGGTTTGAAAGAATTTCAAACATTCATTCATTCATTCATTCGTTCGTTCGTTCGTTCGTTTGTTCTTTCTTTCGTTCGTTCATTAAAAATTATTGGAAATTAAAAACAAAATAAAACAAAAAATTATTCGAGAATGTCCATCTTTGGAGAGAGCGATTTGTCTTCAGAAGAATTTGATGGTGAAGAAAATATTCTCATATTGCATTAGGAACATTCATTAAGATCAATATGCATCGTGGCGTTATTAAGAGTTATAAATGTCAGTATAAAAACAAACGGATATTAATTAAATGCTAAAAAATAATTTAATAATGGTAATAATAATAATAATAAATTGATAACAATCATCTTCACCTTTAAGAGAATATTGCATCACAGAATTAGAATAAGAATTATAAAATACCATTACAAATTACAAGCGAGTAATTACTATTATTTAGTAATTAGTTAATTATTACAAAATAATAATAGATTTTCTCTAGCTTAAATTATACCAATTATATAATTAATATAATAAATAAAATTGTTAGAGTGAATTATTAAAAATAATAATAATAATATTATTATTATTATTATTATTAGTAGTAGTAGTAGTATTGTCACGTCATAATAATTCATATAATATAAATATTGATAAAATAATACCCGATGAAGACCTTTGTTCCGCCTTTGAATGAAGCGTTTGCCTGTCAACAGGTTTTCAACAAATTGCAATCAGAATCTTTTGAAGGAATCCATATTTGAATGCCAATCTCCTACTCTTATCTTCAATATTCCACAATTTGTTCATTTATTTATTATTATTATTATTGTGATTATTTGTATTATTATTATTAGTAGTATTAATATTAGTATAAGCGTGATTAAAAGTATAACGTGTTTATTACATTTTAAATAAATTATAGACATTGTTCAAAATAATTTAACTTAATAACCCTTAACAACATAAGTAGAATATTCAGTTAATAAATTTATTTTAATATATGAACACCTGAAAGTAATTTAATCCTCGATAAGAGTGAAATATTAAAAAACAGATAATAAATCTGTTATATTATAAATTTAAACAACAAATAATCCATAAATGAATTCTATCCATTTATTAAAAAAACGAAACATTTAATAATTAACAATAATAATGCAATTAAAATTTAAATTAAAAATTAAAAAATCTAAACAGAAATCAAAGAGGCCTTCCAATTGTTCGACAAGGACGGAAGTGGTTACATCAGCAGCAAAGAACTGGGGATGGTCATGAGGAGTCTCGGGCAGAATCCCACAGAACAGGAACTTATGGACATGATCAACGAAGTCGATGTCGATGGTTATTATCGGTTGATTGATTGATTGATTGATTGATTGATTGATTGATTGATTGATTCAATTAATTATTGACTAATTGAATGATTAATGCATGTAGTAGTTGTTCGGTAATAGTTAAATATAATTGATTAGTACTTTATTAATCAATCAACTAATGGCTAATTTGTCTAAAATTGATTTTAAATTTTCGCTAAAATGTGAACCTAAAATCTATTCCCTTAAGAATCAACATCCATCAATTACGTGGTGTTTTGTGATCCTTCCCCTTATTGGATGGACGGATGGATGGATGGATGGATGGATGGATGGATGGATGGATGGATGGATGGATGGATGGATGGATGGATGGATGGATGGATGGATGGATGGATGACATAAGAGCAGCCAACCATGAAGCTCTTCAACTTCACCTGAAGACTCATCTCTTCAGGACGTCATCTTTGAACGTGGAACAACATTCTTTCTGAAGCCCAGAATATTGGCGCCACATAAATTAATCATATTATTGTTATTATTAATAATAATAATATTAATAATGATTATTAATCATTATCATTATTATTATTATTGTTATTACAATACTTTTTATAATCGAATGAATCATATTTCTATGGGCATATGACCTTATTATTCCTGTCAACTCATAAACAGTCGAAGAATGGTTCAATAGGTAAATGGAAATATTTTTCCTGGAAGAATGAAATTGTTTTCAGAAAGCCTTCTTTGAGTCACAGTCTCAGGAAAATCTGATGAGCAATAATTTCTTGGAATAATAAAAAAAATATTACCTCGAATATGACGAATATGATGTAGATAATGTTCCATTAAATCCATAAACTTTCGCTGACTGAAAATTTAAGTGAACAAAATGATTAATAATTTAAGTGAAGAATTTAATAGAATTAATTGTTATTATGTATAAAATATTAACTACTATTAATTATAATATTCGCTATTATAAATTATAATATTAACTATTATAAATTGTAATATTAACCATTATAAATTGTAATATTAACTATTATTTATTATAATGCTAACTACCTTTAATGATACATCGACCACTTCTAATGCTATTTTATTATTTATTTAATGTAATTAAATTACGTAATTCACTGATAATGAACTGATAAACATAATTCTGTAAACGTTGTTCGAAGGTTTACTTGGCGTGGAAATGATGAAATAAAAATAAATTGACAAAAAATGTCAACATTTTCAACGAGAATCTGCTTATTTGTCGTCTGCCGAAAATGTGGGAATCGAATCAAAGCCCAATAAAACTGTGAAAATCCACATCAATTTATATTAATAATAATAATATATTATATTTATAAAGGTACAAAAATTAATAATAATATTATTATTATTATTATTATTATTATATGTTATAAATTTTGTTGCTATTAATTGTAAAGCTTAACAAATTTGTAAAAAAAAATATTTAAAAAACAAACCAATGCTAAATAATTCATGATCTTCGTTGGGATCGATCGAGGGATGATCGGACAGACAGATGGACGGACGGATTGATGGATGGATGGATGGATGGATGGATGGATGGATGGATGGATGGATGGATGGATGGATGGATGGATGGATGGATGGATGGATGGATGGATGGATGGATGGATGGATGGATGGATGGATGGATGGATGGATGGATGGATGGATGGATGGATGAAAAAATAAGAATTCAGAAAAGGACTTTTAAATCATAGCCAAAAACTCATTCTAAAATTAATTAATTGAACATTCAATTTAAAAAACCTTAAATGTTCTTTTAATACTTCATTATTAACTCCATTAGGAGGTGTTTTTCTTTCTTTTTAAAACTAATGGACAAAATGGAACACGGAGGCGTTAAAACTGTTAAAACAAACATTTTATTGTTTCTGGAATTTTAAAAAATGAAATATTTTAAGGAATTTATTGGTAAAATGCATTCTAAAGTTCTAAAATAATTGTTTAATGGTGATGATGATGATAGTAATAATAATAGTAATAATAATGATGACAATAATGATGATAATAACAATAATAATAATAATAAACAATAATAACAAGAACGAAAAACATATATTAATTAATCTCATTTAGAAAGCAGCATATCATGAACAGAAGGGTCATTTAAAGAATTTTAATTTAATTTAAATAATTATAATTTATTACCGATACAATATTATCTAATTAATTAATATTAATGGATTTCCACTCAGGCAGTGGCACAGTGGACTTTCCAGAATTCCTGGACATGATGGCCAAGAAAATCCAAAACACCGACTCTGCTGGCGAAGTCAGAGAAGCTTTCAGGGTCTTCGACAAGATGAACGAAGGACACATCAACGTGTAATTTTATAAAAAAAAAAAAAAGTTTTAAAAGTTATTAAAGAATTCCATTCATTTATAATTTATTTTTTATATTTATTTATTATTTTTTGAACTTCAATGCCAAACCGTTGAACTAAATGCTAGCATTAAATTTGCTGGGCCATTTTTTTAAAATTTAGTTTTATTTTTTGATTTATTTTAACAAATAAAATAAAAAGCTGGACATGCCAGTTATTCTACTATTTATGCAATAAGTTATTAATATTATTATCATTAATATTTTATGTATCTGTGCAATTTGTGATTTTTATTTATTAGATATTTCTATAATCAATGATAACATATTCAAGTAATTCGTAATAATAATAATAATAATAATAAATAAATTGATTGGTTGATTAATTGCGCCAGAAATGAGTTAAGGTTCGTCCTGACAAACATCAACTGCCAATTGACTCACGATGAAATCGAGGAACTCATCAGCGATGCCGACCAGAACCACGACGGCTTCATAAGCTTCGAAGGTGGGTGGTGGTGATGATTATGATGATGATGACGAGGACGAGGACGACAACGATGACGACGATGACGATAACGATGATGATGATGATGATGATGATGATGATGATGATGATGAAATTGCTGATGAAGATGGCGATGAAGATAATATTGTTTTGTCGAAGTGTGGTTGACGATAATATTTTTTTGTGGTGATGATGATGATGTCGTTCGATGGTTGACGTCGTTGATGATGACGATTGATATTGTGTTGTTGAATGTGATTGTGACAATAACATCATTTCCCTTTGTTAACCTGAACCCTATCAATGACCTGTGGACCATTCTGTTTCTGAAATGAACAAATGAAACATATCTCACAGATGATGATGACGATGCTGATGGAAATGATGATGATGATGATGACGACGGGGATTATGAGTCAGCATTTTTAACATTGTGTATGACTTTGGATGGAAATTGTGATTTACGGCGTTTAAAGAATATCTAAGATTTAAAAAATTCAAAATTTGTTTTATAATAAATTTCTTTTTGGTTTCTTGTACGAAAGTTCGTTGTAATTTAAAAAAATGTTTATTCCACTTTCGATATTTTCTTGCACCGAACTTTTATCGAAAGAAATGGAATGGAACTTCGTTTTTCATTGAAGTCGGCGAATAATTATTGATCCTTCATTTGCAAATTCTTCGATATTTTCAAATAATATTCTCTTCGACTTCAATTCAATCGCGCTTCAAGTTCCTACTAGAATCCATTAGTACCTAGGAAAAAGCCACAGCAGTCCGAATATTTTGTCAGTTTACCATAAGTGCGGGGTTAAGGATTGGGATTGGGGTACAGGGTAATACAGATTTCAGATTACGGATGTCAAAGGAAAAACAAATAAACTGACTTTTGCCCGTGACTTGACCTGCATTTGAACTCATGGAATGGGAACGGGTCAGAGGCTGTGACTTTGCCCGATTTTCATTCGCGAAGAGTTAAATAATTACGGGTTAATAATTATAGCTAACCTAATTATGCAGCCACGTCTTGTAAGCGAAATCGAGTTACAAGGGTTTCCCGGAAAAAGTTGTTATCGAGTTGTTAAATAATTGGATTAATAAATAATTAAATCATTGAATTTGTACGTTTTTTCAACTTAGATATTGAAAATCCTTATTTATCCAAAGAATTCTTGCGATTGTCTGATACATTATGATTGTATAATGTTGTGGTGCTTATTGGAACTCATTAGGAGATCTTCATTAAGAGATAAGATTTCTTGATATTTTTTTTTATAACAACCAGAATCATTAAACATCATGGAAATGCTTGTAGTACGAGTTTTTAAGTCACTTTCGCGGTAGGTGGCAGCTCTTTTTTTATTATGAAGGCAAACAACATTTATTTTAAAACTATCTCAAATTATAGGTATTAATTTGCAATAAATGTATTTTAAAGGATTACTTGATTCGCTTGTTTTACAGAATTTTCAGCTATGATGTCCAGTGACAAAAACTGGTGAAAAAGATTCAAATTGAAAGTCCGTACCTGAAGTGAACCACAGAAGAGAAACTCGGATGGAGGAAGCTTTCCTTTCTAACTATGCTTTGCAGTGTCTCATGATTTAATTACGAATTGAATTTATATTTTTTTGGATTAATTCGTACAATTATAATCAATGTTAAGATACTAAGATGATTGTGGAATTATATTTTTTGATTGGTCAGTTGAGTTACACTCGTTTTAAGTGCTTTTGAAGTCATCCAATGCATAACAACTATGCCTTTTCTTCAAGCTGTTGGACGGTGCAACACAATCTCTGTCACTGATAAAACCGTGTTTGACTACCTTCATTTTCAATCTGATCTGATGAAATAATTACAAATTGAATCTATTGCTTTACGATGCGCATTCATCCGTGCAGAAAAAAGACATGCATTTTCAACTTTCTCATATTTTCTATCAGCATGAGCCAACAACGTATGTGGCCTTCTTTTGTGACGTTTGTGTTATTCATTTGTTGATATCGTTTACAAATAATACAGTTTACTAACTTTTTGCGTTTCAAACCGAATAAAACTTTTTAAAATCAGAGAAGAGTTTTTGCTTCAAAACAATTTTTTGACCTGACACATAACAAACCCGGCAGAATATGTCAGCAAAGGTTCTAATGGAATTGTAATCGATATTATCATCGGAAGGATTCCCGAAAACTATTGTGACTTTATACCGCAACTCCATGTCCTTCATGCTCCACGATTTGACGCAAATTGGCATTTCAATACGCGATGCTCAAAAGAATGAGGGTTTGAAGTCCACGGTGCCATCGCAAGAGGTGTAAGTCTCCAGGTCGTGATCTATCCTTCCACTCGGGAACACATCCACCCAAGAGATTCAATAAATCTCCTCCACCTCCTACAGAATCAGATGCGTGATCATCGAGAACAAACATTTTTTAAAGTTCGTTTATCTTCTCTTTGAAGAGCATCAAACGTCCCATCAGTTACTTAGAACAAAACAATGCAAAAACAAAAACATTTTCCCCACAATTACAAAACTACAACAACCATTTCTCCACGACTTGCAAGTAATTAAACATGCGCCATTTGACCATTCTAAGTTTGGACTGATTCGAATCATCAATATAATTTAAGTATTTTTGTGATAAATATGCATTCAATTAAAACAGATCAACTAACAGAAGTAACAACGCGATCCGACAACTTCCGCCAACGCAAACCGACAACTCCCGAGCGACCGAGGCGAGCTTTGATTCGTTTCGTCGAGCAGAACGATCGAGAAATCAAAATGTTTGACTGCATTTATTAAACAATGCACCCGCTGAAACCATTGCAACACCGATTAGATACAAGTTGACTTTGCAAAATTTCTCGAACGACTTCAAGAAATGACGATCTCTCCGTTGCTCGCGTCTACGGATTCGTTTCGGTCGGCATCTTTCGAGTATTCATCGTCGAGTCTGTCGACCAATTTTTGTAAATCCTTCCTGAAGGCATCCGCTTCGCCTTTTGAGAACCAATTCTTCAACCTTTTGATGGGCGGAACGAAGTTTGTGATCGGGCTCTGACAATGCAAATTTATGTTACCTTAACGTTCTAATATGTGTCTGGTAAATATTCTTTTATGTGATTATCGTGTTCAATTCTTTCTTTTGCTTTAAATAAATTAACTAATAATGGCTAAATGCATGGTAATACCACAATAATGTCACTAGCAAGCTTTATACTTTCAAATCACCTTAAAAATGCACAAGAGATTTCAAAAATCTTTAAAAGCTTGGTTAATAACAATAATTAATTATTAATTTATTAAAAAAATAATTTTCTTTCACAAACTCAAAACTTAAGGAGAATGAAAATATCGAACCACAAAAAAGTGTTGCACAAAGAGGAGCAGATAAGGGCCGCAGTCGCAGTGGTTGCTTTGCTGGGGACACGAAGGGTAGCAGCCTTTCAAGTTCCTAGAACTGAAGTAATCCTCTCCTTTCGTACTGTTTTTCTTTTCATTCCACTCGATTTGGAGATATCTTGGAGCAGAAGTAATTATATATACATTATATATATTTAAGTTTAATATTTATTATTAGTATTGCTATTGTTATTATTGTTGTTGTTAATAAAATAAACTCCATGGTGTTACAAATTAATCGTTCGCTCACTGCCGAAGAGTGGTCGACACGTCCCATTTTGGACTTCCTGTCGACAAGGAGTCGAAGATCAAAATCAGGGGACTGAAAGGAATAATTGTAAAATAAATAAAATAAAATTATTTTTATCAATATATATATTTTGATATAGTAGTTATTTACTACAACTATAATGTACATGTTGAAATGTTATCGTTCAAATATATTGTTCGTGCTTAATATTTTGGACGACATGACTATTATCCAACTATTATACCATATACTATTAATGTAGTTATAAAGTACTAATGCATTGGCCATTATGCAAGGCAATTCAACATTATATTTAAAAAAATAATTATGTACTGAAGTGAGTATCATTCCATGCATCCATATTTAGCAGATTTTTTAAAGTGCATGCTCATATACCATGCTGGGATGCAGAGGCACTTCTTGATCAACAGCCATTTGTAAACATGCAAATGCAACAACAATTACAAGTTCCCCAATCTGAGGATGATCTGCAGCAGGTATACATAGTGTTCAATTAGGGATCAGAGGTTTACATTCCAGGGATAAATGGGGCAGGAGTGCAAAAACCCTGGGAATCGAGCCGGCACTCGACGTCCCGATCGCCGGGAATCCACGCAAAGCTCGTTGTAATTAATGTCGCCTGCATGACGTGCACATCGGCAAATCAAACTAAAAACAAACCTTTTAACAACTTCTGATGAGACTTTAACATTTTTGTTGGTTTTTGGGAGGTTCTGAAAAAGTAATGATTGAATAGTAAATGACAAAAAGCAATGATCGATTCGAGAATGACAAAACCCGCAATATTCCATGAAACTAAAGTGTAGTCGACGCTACTTTTAAAAAAAATTGCATATTTACAAATGACACCACCATTGCTAATCATCGTCATCACCACCATTATCATCATCCTCAGAAGAGAGGCTGAACAACTACTCGCCTCATCTGAACCGGACTCGTATCCTGCAATCCAGTCCAGACCAGATTGGTTGCGACTCACCTTTTCTTTCGATTGAACTTTATTTTTGCCAGAAGGACCATCATCATCGTCGTCATCTTCCAAACAACATCTCTCGACTTCCTTTGGCTTTCCACACAACCCAGGAAAGCATATTATGGCTAGGAACCAGTGACACCTGAAATGGGCCAGTTTTTATTAAAATTAAAAAACTTAAAGAGTTAAATATCTTTTTAATTATTAAGATTGTCCAATTAACAGTCTAACAAAGCTGATAATAATAATAATGATAATAAATATTAAATTTAGAAATTATTTTTAAAAATCAATTAATTAATTAAGTACTTCTGGTTGATCGGGACAATGATGAAATCCTTGGAAAAAATGTCAACATTTCTCGTCCAGTTTCGGACTCTTTGGTGTCTCGACTTTGCCTTGCTGATGAAAAAGAAAAAAAAATAAAAACAAATAATTTAATAAAACTAACTAATCATCATCACCATCGTAATCATTGTCTTGAGAGAACGTAAAATGCAATTTCTTACTTCATGGGGGTCACTTTGACAGGGTCAGAGGTCAAGTGACTGTAGAAGAACGAGCTGAAGATGTGCGTCCTGTTTCGATCTTCGGGAGACAATACTTCTTGGTGGAAGAATCTGAAATGAACGAATCGATTCTTAGCACTGAACGACCCTCTTGTGATTAATAATAATAATGGTAATAATAATTAATAATAACAGGTGACGTTATTATATAAATATCAATAAATGATTGACTGATTGATCCCTTTAGTCATCCATTGAAAATGTGCAGAACCACTAATGCAGTGCTACCTAGCAATATGGATTCAAAGCAAAACATTACTATCATTATCATTACTTTCACATCTGCCAGAATTAGCATACCAGTTAGTTAGTATTTATAATTATAAAATATGCTATAATGATTAACTCAATCCCACTGTTGGATAAACACCTTTGCCTGGTTATTGTAAAATGGTGCCTGATGCACATAGAATGTGTTACGGACCCTTCATATACATTTATATAAATATTATAAAGATTTATCAGTTAGTTTATTCTGATGGATATAACATGCGAGCTAATTAAATGTAATAAATTAATATTTAATTCAAAACCAACTTCAAGTAGAAGTCAATGTTGACGTCGTTGAAGAACTCTCCCGGTTCGAGACACGAACGGTCGTGGTTTGTGAACGTTATTCTGCCAACAGATGGCGGGAGGGGATATTCGAATAACCTGGAGATTTATTTTTAATTATTTTGAATCTTCAATTTTATATTTAACTTAATAATTCATTTAAATTAATTAAAGATAAGTTTAACTTATTATTTCATTTAACTTGCTTAAAATGATTTTACATAATATTATAATATTAATATTTCATTTAACTTTCAACTCAAATCCGCATCAGACGACTAATGAATGAATTGCTCAGAAATTGTATCGAAAATGTAGCAAACATTGTTTTCACTTACATATCCCTGCTATTTCTATTTGATCTCCTTTAATGTACCCACAGCGAAGAAGAAGAAATTTATATTAATTATTTGTAATTATTTATAATTTATATTAATTATTTATAATTAATACATTAAACTTGGAACACCAAGTAAAGTAATTTTAAAGTTAAATTAAAATAATTTCAATGGACCTTCGAGGTTCGACGACAGGAGACAGACTGACTTCTTCGACGTCCGATCTTTTGCACTCCTTCTTCTTCCTCTTCTCGTTTTCGCAAGAGAGACATTTTAGTTTCCTGCAGAACTTTGTTGAACTCATTTCTTCTCCACAATTTTCGCATTCCTTTTTCGACCTCTTCTTCGCAGTTTCGCGTTTCGGTTTCCGTTCGTCGTCGATTTCCCGATTCGAAGTCGGGGTTTTCCCCGAAGATCCGTAAAAGTATCTCACGTCGATCTCCGAGGTCCCTGAAACTTCCTCGCAAAAACCTTCGTCCGATTTCCGAGGTTCTTCGGTCGCCTTGAAAGTAAAACGAGAATTTTGCATTCGGAAAGTCCACGTTAAACTTTTTTTCGGCATCGTTTTGAAAAATGTTGCTTTAAAGTTTATTAATAATCTATTAATAATAAATTAACGATGATGATCGTCTCGAAAGCTTACGTCCGACGAATCTTTCAAGTTGTCGATGAGATGTTGGTGGAACTGCTCAATGGCCTCCTTAGCCTCCGTCTCAGAAGCATTCAACATCACGGCGTTGGAACCCGATCCTATAAGTTGAATTTCATCTAAAGAATTTCAATTTCTTTTAAAATCATGAAGGAATTTTATTATTACTATTATTATTAAGAATTAAAAATGTCTCGTAAAAATTAATAACAATAGAAGCCCGTGATCAACAAAGTCCTGACCATCCGTGCAGTTGTTGTGAATCCAAGACTCCAATTGGAAGACTTTTTTTAAATTTTCAATTCGTGCTTCCTTCACCTCTAGCCTGACTTTGAGGGACTTCATTTCAATCTCTGCAGACTCTAAGTCCGTGAACTTGAATGTTATGCTGCTGTCTGCAATGTTTTAATAAAAAGTTTTATTGCTGCATCAATGTTGGTACTCGATTATTGATATTATCTTAATTTTAATAATGAAATCAGTTATTAGTTGCCTGAGTTTCAATATGATAACATCAGCTTGCTTCATGTTTATGCTTTGATTTGAGTTTTGGTAACAAAAAAAAATATAAGACTCAAATAAAAAAATAGAAACTCCAGGAAAAGATCAGTTACCTTCTGTGAAAAAATCATCCAGAAATATGGAAATGCCATCCTCTGAGCACTGACACAAGCAGGCACGGAGACTTTTTGACATGAATGTCACGTTCTTCAGATGGAAACTTGGAAAAACTTAAGAAAAAGGAAATCATTTATTATTTGCATCATTGAAGATATTTTTGTTTCTACTTAAATTAGAATTATATTAACCTTTGCTGGACTTTACCACAAGCTCATTTTGGTCTTCAATTTTCACATCCTCTTCATCATCTTCGTCGTCATCACCATCGTTCGGTTTGTTCCTCTCTGGTTCGACCAGGACGAGTTTCAACTTTTTGACAGCAACATCAACATCATCCCTCTTCCTTTTGTTTTGATG
The DNA here is from genome assembly GCA_034509925.1 of Hirudinaria manillensis. Lineage (NCBI taxonomy): Eukaryota > Metazoa > Annelida > Clitellata > Hirudinida > Hirudinidae > Hirudinaria > Hirudinaria manillensis. The sequence continues at coordinate 8,055,408 of CM067527.1, forward strand.
ATATGAATTTGACCAAACTCCGTTGTTGGTTTTTTTCTTGAAATACATACTCATAAAAGACATTCCTAACTGAAAAAAGTTGTTTCCGCTCAATCCTAGAAGCTTAAGAAATTATTGTCGTCTGTTTCACGCCTTCTATTTATTTATGGAAATTATACTAAATTAGTACTTATTATGTTACTTACTTTAAAGTCCTAACACGCCTATTAACATCAAGCATTAAACAGCAACTTTATACTTTAAATGATCTATTATTACCCACTGATTTATATCCGTTATTTGCATATATTAATTAAGATCTTTATTTAGATGTTTGCTTAATTGTTTACAAGCATTATTTGAGAATCATAATGTAATAGCAAGATACTCAAACGATAATAGAAAATGTAAACAACGTAGATAATAAACTTTTTCTTAAAATTATTAAAGTTTATTTGGGAAAATAATAATGAATGTAATCTAAAAAAAAAGTTTAATTAGGATAGCTGTATTCAAATTATAATTTTCGATTAAATAAGCTTGCTACATTTTAAAATTACTTGAATAAATTAAAATTAGCAATCGTCCGACAGATGCGCATTTTCAGATTTAAAAAATAAATACTAGATTCTTGATATTTTAAACTATAAACATTGTAAAACTTGTTTCTCGAGATATTTTGCACTAAGTGACAATTTGATCTCCTTTTTACCTTCTGGGTTGCAATATCTTATAACTTTAACACTACTGCACTGTAACAATATTTTAATTCTACCCCAGTAAAATTAAATGAAACCTACGATAAAAGATTGATGATGAAGTTGTTACAACGCATTTTTATTTATGGGGACGAAATATTCAAGGATTACGTGCCCGTTTTGTCCTTTTTGGTAAATCTGTAGATGATAATAAAGATCATTTAAATTCGAGAATGTGTGCATTATTATTATTCCTTAGAAAAGAATTTTATTTTATACTTATTATCGGATAGAAATAAAATTTAATAAGGAATAAATAAACATAAATAAGCAACAGGCAGATTTTGAACCGGTCAACCAACCCTTAATCTACATCAATTTCATCGAAACATTATTGATGATAGAAATGCTTTATTGAAATGAACTTTTATACTACAAGTTTCTTCTCAGCGTTTGTATCAGCAGAACTGCAACTTTCACACTCTCCATGAAGTTTTTCTCTTGCGTTTCGCATTATTTTATCCGCAGAAGAGAAATGTCGTTCGGATTCATCTGACGACGTAGGAATAACAATAATCTGCTTTAAAGCTAATTTCGACAACAGCTGAAATCAGAAATTCTGATGATCCTACCAGACAATCGGATCAAGGTTTCAAAAGGTTCGGGTTAAGCAAGGATAGTGTGGCAGTTCTTTGGCGACCCTTGAATCAAATTCGTCAATTTTACAAAAGGAAGTCGGTGATGCCTGTCATTGAACAATTCCTCCCGCATGTGATTCCACATGAATGTGATCGAAATTCGGGACAACTTTTTGACGTTTGCAGCCAAAATTTTGGAAAGACTGTCCAGTGGATACTTTCAATGCTTACTGGTAATTGCTGCAATTGAGAAATGTTTTTCTGTATATTTAATATTTACACTCAATTCTTAGAAGCAGTGTATTCGTATAAGAGTGCCATTTGCCTATTACATGGCACAGTTAGGTCTTGAGCTTATAAGCTTCGATTAAAAAATGTGAAAATCCTTTTCGCAGATGTTTTAATATAACTTTATTCTGTCCAGCAAAACACATCTTTGAATTTTGTTTATTCCAAATATATTAAAAGCATTAGGCCAATGTTTCGAGTTGAGATTTAATTAATTTTCCACGAATATTTAATTAAATCCATAAAGCAAAGTGTCAACAGCTACCAAACCTAAAAAAAACCAGATTGTAAACCCTAATTTCCCAACCTTACCTGCAACTTAGAAGTTACAAATGTAATTGTAGCATTGGACGTGAAGTATAAATAAATAAATTAGATCTTATATGAATAACATATGCATTAATATCATAAAAATAATCTGAAAAAAAACAAAACTGCCGTCAGTAATAGTAAAGCTTGGCATTTTTATAATTTCAACCAACCAGGCTTCCTTCACAAAGCTTAGAATCAATGACTGGAAATGGGGGTCCTTTGTTGATGGGAGATATTTCTTTTTATTTGATCGTTGCTTTCAAGTCTTTGTTGAGGCGTTTTTAGGCTAACTCACTCTATAAGGACTCACAGCGAAGTCTTGCATTAATGCAAAAAGTTAATCAAACTTTGTTATTTTCTGCCAAATTGGTTTTTAGCCGAGTTAATGCGATCTTTAGAAGTTCTTTGAGGAAGAGCCAGACGTATAAATGGGAATCACTTACGGATGATTTTTATTTCCTCACTCGTGATAGATGGCGCTTCTGGATTGTTACCTTCCGTGGGAGATGGTTGCAAATAAAAATAAGTCGCTTAAGGAGAGTAATTGACACCTCAATTAAGTCATTAGCAGACGCGGGTGCTTCGATTCCCACCTCCTTTGCATTGTCGAAACAAGGCTTGATTGGCAAATCATTCTCCAGTAAACGCCTGTCGACACCTGAGAAAATGCGGGTGGCGAAGGGACTCATGAAGGAGTTTGACTGATGACTTTATTAGAAAATAATCTGATTGGTTTCGTGTCCAATTAACAGTGAGTCATAAAATTACAGGGGAAAAAAAAGCTTTTCATCGCCTTTTTATAGCAACGAATTCTTTAACGAGAAGGACCGCCGTGTTCCGTTGCCAACAAAAACAACGACAACGAATCGAGATACAAAAACAAAGTCTACAAAATACAGGAAAATAATTGCATAAAGAATACTTTCGTATAGTGCAAGGCACGATGAGAAACAATAAATTAGCAAAAATGGCACATCGCTGGCTCTGAAGGCATCCATTTCTAAGAGGTCCAAGAAATCCAGAAAAAAAAAATGACGAGAAGGTAATTTCCATCAGAATCCTTTGTTGAGTTGACTGCTGATGACCCCCGAAGGATGGTCGTAGATGGATGTCCGACCCCCTGAAACGTCAGAATCGCAGAAGTTTTTGGCAACAGGCGGGAAACTATTCGGTTCAGAACTTGCTTGACTGATGTTGTTGCTCGTGATGTTACTCGTTTGTTGCTGTTGTTGTTGTTGTTGCTGGAAGCCCGCACTGCAACTAAGAGGCGATGAAGTTTCAAGTTTTTGGCTCGAATCAGGAGAACAATAAGGTTGTTGTTGTTGTTGTTGTTGCTGCTGCTGTTGTTGTTGTTGTTGTTGATGGAGGAGACTGTAGTTGTTGGCCGCTTGGAAAGACCCCCTGGCATCGTAGCAAGCGGACCACTGCTGACTCACCTGATTGTAATAGTCCCTCATGACGGAGGGAGACACGCGATCTTGGAAGTGACTGAGTGCGTTCGGCGAAGGTGACGGAGGCACGGCCAGGTGCTTGTAGTCGTGCATAGCGAGCATGTTGTGAGGCTGATTGTAAGGAGACATTTGGCCGGGATAAATGCCCGACGAGGGTCTCGTGTTGAGGACCGTTGGGGTGGTCGAGGAAGGCGAAGGGGAGATTGGGAGAACGTTCCGTTCGTTCCTGCGGAACTTGGCCCGTCTGTTTTGGAACCAAACCTGAAAAGTGATTTTCAAAATGTTCCTTTAAAAAATATGCTTAAAAATTCTTTTTTCTCTTCTTATATTTTTTCTTTAAAAAATTTTTTCGTTTCCCTCTCTCAAAGCCCGTCTTCAAATGAACTTTTCATTAAACATTCGCGATATCGCCAGAATGGCAAGCACTGTGGCTCAAAGAAAAGTGAAATTTATGAAGCAAAACACGGGTGCATTAGAATAGCCTGTGGCGACAAGCATCAGTAGATCTCTGGGTGTGAAAAAATCATTCCCTTTCGGAGTAACAGGCGCCTACGACGCACTCTACAACTCTCAATAACGTTCGGCATGATACCATAAATATTCCGTCAGGAGATAAACAAGCAACACGACTTGAAATTCCTTGAGAAACATTTGAAGCGTTGAAGAAATATTCAAAAAATGCTTCAATAAACGATTATTAGTTGCAATTTGCTGCAATTATCGACTAAAAATAACCTGCAAATTCGTGCTTTCATGCGCTTTATAGTATTACATTCCTCGTCTTAAATCAATTTCACGTATTTTAAGAAATAATCAGGCCACAAAAATTAAAAAAAAAATGGACAGTCCAATAGTCCAGCTAGAATATCAATGACATGACCAATAAAAATAAAAACAAATTAAAGAATAATTGAATAAAATAGGAAAAAGTGAATTCCAACCTGGACCCTGGCCTCAGTCAAGTTGACCCTCCTGGCCAGTTCCTCCCTGACGAAGGCATCAGGGTAATGAGTCCTTTCGAAGACCCTTTCGAGGGCCGCCAGTTGTTGACTGTTGAACGTCGTACGTGACCTTCTTTGTTTCGATTTGTTCTTCGAATCCTTGTCTTCTCCGTTGACTGTTTCGTAAGACAATAAGTTGCTCGGCATTACAGACATTACTTTACTAATAATTACCTTATTAATAAGTAACAAATAATATACAAATTATTTATTTTAGTAATTTTAA
>CM067527.1:8065000-8072500 GCA_034509925.1 Hirudinaria manillensis
ATTATCTGCAATGAAATGTATTATGAAAGTACCAATAATAGAAATAGCATGCAACATAGTTTAAAGTAACATGACAAGTATCTTAAATCACAATCAGCATCATCATCATCATCGTGAACATCGACCTCGTGAACTTTCACTTCCAGTTATTTTTAGACTCGAAAATAAAAAATAGAATCCAACTAAAAATGAAGATTTGCAATTTTATTATTAAAATACATCCTTAAAATCCATGAAGACATCCTCAAGTAATCCCTTCCACGGAAATAATGGATTAGTTTAGCACATTAATTTAGCAATTAATTAATTAATTAATTCACTCACTCACTCACTCACTCACTCACTCACTCACTCACTCACTCACTCACTCACTCACTCACTCACTCACTCACTCACTCACTCACTCACTCACTCACTCACTCACTCACTCACTCACTCACTCACTCACTCACTCACTCACTCACTCACTCACTCACTCACTCACTCACTCACTCACTCACTCACTCACTCACTCACTCACTCACTCACTCACTCACTCACTCACTCACTCACTCACTCACTCACTCACTCACTCACTCACTCACTCACTCACTCACTCACTCACTCACTCACTCACTCACTCACTCACTCACTCACTCACTCACTCACTCACTCACTCACTCACTCACTCACTCACTCACTCACTCACTCACTCACTCACTCACTCACTCACTCACTCACTCACTCACTCACTCACTCACTCACTCACTCACTCACTCACTCACTCACTCACTCACTCACTCACTCACTCACTCACTCACACTCACTCACTCACTCACTCACTCACTAACTCACTCACTCACTCACTCACTCACTCACTCACTCACTCACTCACTCACTCACTCACTCACTCACTCACTCACTCACTCACTCACTCACTCACTCACTCACTCACTCACTCACTCACTCACTCACTCACTCACTCACTCACTCACTCACTCACTCACTCACTCACTCACTCACTCAACCACTCACTCACTCACTCACTCACTCACTCACTCACTCACTCACTCACTCACTCACTCACTCACTCACTCACTCACTCACTCACTCACTCACTCACTCACTCACTCACTCACTCACTCACTCACTCACTCCTCACCCATCCACTCTCTTACACATCTCCACTCACATGAGCACATGTGTTTTGGAGACAGAGCGGCAACACAACAAGTTGAAAGGAGAAGAGATCAAAAGTTCTCGATCCGTTACAAGAATGCCGTACATTTGCTCTGTCTTTCCATGTTTATATTTATATTTCTAATAGCAATAATAATAATATTATCATTATTATTCAATATTATTATTCAATAACGATTATTATTATTATTCTTATTATATGCATTAATTTAATACTTATGATGTCCTTTTGGGACAAAATTATAAAATATTATCAAGGTTTCAGTAACTAAATGAATTTTATTTGAAAACCATTGGACATCGGATGTTGGTGACTGATGGTAATAATGATGTTATTGGTGATGACGACGATGATGATGATAATAATAATAATAATAATAATAATAATAATAATAATAATAATAATAATAATAATAATACCAGCGTTGATGATGACGACGACGACGACGGGCAGAGGTGATTGTAGAGTAATGGATGATGGTTAAATTCTCATGGCGTGTAAATGTTTTCCTTCCTAAACAAACAAAACCAGACGATCAACTTTCCCCGCGTACTCAGAACTTTGTGAGCAATTGAAGCACAGACTCAACTAAGTCGTTTCCAGTCGCTCCCTCATTTCCAGGTTGTATAAAATTAATTAATTAATTAATTAAATAATTGGTTAATAATTCAGTGGTTAATTAACTCGAGTGAATCGTTTAAAATTCGTGCGATTAAAAAATTATGCCGAATGTATAAATTTAAAACCTCAGGTTTCAACCAACGTTTAATGGTTAATTTCATAAAACCAACCATTTAAAATGCAAAAGAAAAGAAATAACAGCTAAAAATAAATTAATAAAATAATAACAATAATAATAATAATAATAATAATAATGATGATAAAAACAGCAATAGCAACAATAATAATTAAAAATCTTTAATTGTTGGTTACGGAATGCTGCCATGCTAAACAGGGGCACTTGAACAAACAAAGAGCATAATTCACCCCATAAAACTCAATCGTCCACCAGCCTCTGAAACCTGAACTTTTCCAGTGCAGTCTCCTCCACCTCCGCTGAAAATCACGTGATGAGCACGTGACGTACGCGTCAGCATTTCCATGAAATCATCGCCAGCGGTGTCATGCCTGACGGTCATCATAACTATGGCAACATGTCGTCATCATTATCATCATCCCCACCATCATCATCATCATCATCATTACCATCATCGTCGTCGTCATCACGTTAAAAAATCATCCACGGTTACGAGATTGTCGTCGGAAATTTTTACTCTCCGCCATCGCTTATCAAGGCCAAACAGAAGTTGATGTCATTAATGATTTCAACAGTTACATGTCCTATGACTTTAGCATCGTCGTCGTCATGAGCAAAATCATTATCACCAACACCACCACCACCAAAACATCATCATCACCACCACATTCACCGTCGTCGTAAACAACAACAACATCATCATTATCATCATCGTCTCAACTTGGAACCTCATGGTACCGGGACCGTGAACTTCCTCGCGAAATGCTCCATAAATCACTCCAGTCAACCACATCATTATCAACACCACCACCACCATCGTCATCATTATCATCACCACCACCATCGTCACAATCGTCATCAAGACGAACGTCATCGTCATCATCAAATTGATTATCTCCACTGGGAAGTGAATGGAGAAAGACATCCAGTTTTAAGAACAGAAACTATTTTATTAAAATATTTAAATGATTAAAATAATGAAATTAATAAAATAAATATTACATGGAAAATAATTAGTTAATGATGAACAATAAATATGCAAGTCGAATGATGACATTGTTGTTATTATATGTTGTTTAATTTAAAAATTATGTTGTTGATGATGATGATTATTATTATTATTATTATTATTATTATTATTATTATTATTATTATTATTATTATTATTATTATTATTATTATTTAAAAAAAATCCCATAATTTACAAGTTTCTATAGCGAGAAGGGCGTTTTTTCATTCTCAATTAAGTCGTTGTTTATGTTGCCATGGTTACCAGAACATGTGCTAATGGTGTTAAGTGATAAATGGCTATTACCGGGTTATTATTATTATTATTATTATTATTATTATTATTATTATTATTATTATTATTATTATTATTATTATTATTATTGTGATTAATAAAGTTATACTCGGTATCAGCATCATCACCAATGTTATTATGTTATCATTAATGTTATTCTTATTATTATTTATTACAAATAATGTTATACATTATACATGCATATAATATATATATAAGCACCCTGTTAATCATTTTTAAGGCCTCATAAGCAATCGGTTTAAACGTGAAATATCAATAAAGAGTAATTTATAAAGAGTCTGTAGGCATGTGGGACGGTTTTTCTCACAGTGTTTCTGAAGTTGACAGCAGAACATTATTTCATTCCTAACGAGGACGATTTACATTTAATTTAGGCCTTAATTTACTAAAAAAAAAATCTAAAAATGTTATGGAAAATTATCGATTTATAAATTATATTCTTAAATTACCAAGACATCAGTTTGAATTCCACACGTAAGCGATGTCTTGTACTTGAAGAATTCACAAACACAAGTAGCTTTCAGAAGCTCATGAAACAACATTTCTGGAAAGTTACAACGTCACAAACCCGGAAAATAAAATAGCTACTGTTGTTGCTGTTGCTAAAACAAACAAACAAACAAACAAGATTGTTGCTGTTGTTGTTGTTGTTGTTGGAAGAGAAACATTTGCTTTTGTTGAAGAAAGATGACGGCTCATTTGAAGTTAAGAAATCCCGACAAGTGTCGAAACTTGGTCGAACAAAGCAACAAAGCGATGCCTGCTCAGAAATAGAATTCATTCCCAGCTTAACAAATAAATACTTGTAACCATAATAACAATAATAATAATAATAATAATAATAATAAATAAATAAATACTTATGACCTTAATATTATTACTATATATGTAATATTAACCATAATAATAATGGTATAATTTATATAATAATAATATTATTATTATCATATCTGGATATTCTGTAATATAAATCGTGTTAATAATGAAAAGCAAGGGTATTAATTGATAGAGTTCTATCTTGAGACTCAACTAATTGATGACAATAATACGACAAAATTAAATTTAAAATAAAAATGAAAATAAATATTAATTGTTTATTTATTTATTTATTTAAACAATATTTAAAACTGTAAAAATGTAAAATTTAAATGAAGGCTCCAAAAATTGCAGACGATTTCAATTTGAAAACCAACGAAGCGTGAAGACGTGGCGGCAAGAATTTATTTCATTCCAACATTTATCAGTCGTTGGAATAAATAAAAATATATTATTATTGTTATTATTATTATTCTTATTGTTATTATTGTTATTATTATTATTATTTCACAAAAAAAGTAAATTCCAGATGAATTGATTGAAATAAAATTAAAATAGAAAAATCGTGTTAAAAATGGCGTTTAAATTTAAGAATGGGCGTATTTATTGGAACAAGTGATGTATGGAGAGAAATGTAAAGACTTTACAAATATTTCGATTAAATTGTAATTATTATTATTATTATTATTATTATTGTTACATATTTTATTATATTTATACGGATGTTGAATTTATAATAGTGTTACTTATTATAATCAATGTTGTTGTCATATTTGAAACAATTTATTAAAATTTATTATTACTCATATTATGATATCACAAATTTGTAAGTGTTTCCATATTATATTATTTATTATTCCTCTTATACACATTCATATTATTTAATGTATTCCCATGTAAATATTAAATAATTACGTAATAATTAAATCAAACATTTTCTTGTCAATTAAATTTTATAATTTTCGTTATTTCGTGTTAATTCCTTTCTTTAATATATTTTATTTATTAATCGAAAATTAATAAATTGGTAATTGTCACGATAACAATTATTAACGATCATATATATAATGAGCTTTATATTAGCGATTAATGTTAATACATAACAACATTAATTATTAATGTTACTTACGTAATAATATCATAATTACATGTTAATTATGATGTTACTTACGTAATAATATCATAATTACATGTTAATTATGATAATTGTTAATATGATTAATATGATTACATATTAACAATTAATGATATTTAATTGAATATTTAATGTTATTACAAGCACCAAGATGGTGGCGTGAAATTCTGGCTGGAACAATTACGAAGCGTCAAAAGTTCACGAGTTCGAATGTAAACATCAACTGGAAAAAGTGACACGTGTGTTGCTATGGTGTTGTTGTGGTGTTGTTGTGGTGTTGCTATGGTGTTGTTGTGGTGTTGTTGTGGTGTTGTTGTGGTGTTGTTGTGGTGTTGTTGTGGTGTTGTTGTGGTGTTGCTATGGTGTTGTTGTGGTGTTGTTGTGGTGTTGTTGTGGTGTTGTTGTGGTGTTGTTGTGGTGTTGCTATGGTGTTGTTGTGGTGTTGTTGTGGTGTTGTTGTGGTATTGTTATGGTGTTGTTGTGGTGTTGTTGTGGTGTTGTTGTGGTGTTGTTGTGGTATTGTTATGGTGTTGTTGTGGTGTTGTTGTGGTGTTGTTGTGGTGTTGCTATGGTGTTGCTATGGTGTTGTTGTGGTGTTGTTGTGGTGTTGTTGTGGTGTTGCTATGGTGTTGCTATGGTGTTGTTGTGGGCATGTGATTGTTGTAGGAGTTATGTGATTGTTTATTACATCATAGTAATTTAGTATAATATAATTTTTACAATGTCACGTGATGAGGCTGCTATAAAGAGGTCAGTCTTCATCACAATCATCATCATAATCACCAATGCTTTCACCTTCGTCGTCATCATCATCATCATCATCATGTTTGGTGAACGAATGAGTGACTAAAAAAAGATGCTGTTGATGTTGATGATGATGTTGCAGTGAGATTTCATTGAGAAAAAAGCTGCAAATTATTTCGATAAAGATTGATAAAGGTTTGAGTCATTTTTTTAAAAGTATCGAAGACGAAACAAAGAACGTTTACGAAGGAGTGCTGAACAACTTGGAACACAAAGATGGAACATTTGGGGATACGATGCCGAACTGGAGATGGATGGATGGACTGACGGATGAATGGATGGATGGATAGATGGATGGATAGACTGACGGATGAATGGATGGATAGATGGATGAATGGATAGATGGATGGATGGACTGACGGATGAATGGATGGATAGATGGATGGATGGATGGAAATGCTGGTTGGATGAATGAATGGATGGACTGCTTGACTGATAAATAGATGCATGAATAAAATGCAACAAGATTAAGCGTTATTTTGTTGTTGTGGAGAAGGTAATTATTATTTGCAGGTACAGAAACGATGAATATGAGGTTAAAGACGAACGAGGATGGACGGAAGAACGGACGAATGAAGACATAAACAAACAAACCATGAAATGAAGGAAAGAAGGGAGGATGAATGAGAGGTGGGAGTTTAATTGAAACCTTTTGTGCTACTGAAACATACGCTCGAGTCTGTGCAGCCCTCACTGTTATTGTTTTTGTTTACCTTGTCGCTATTATTATTATTATTATTGTTATTATTATTATTATGATTAACATTGTTATTATTATTATTACTGTTAGTAATGTTGTTATTTTAATTTTTTTTTTATTACAGGGTGTGATAGTTGTTGCAGGGCACGTTGTAAAGTGTGGTTTCAGAAACACTCAAATGTTTGCTCTCAGAGACACGCCTCTTGACACGCTCTTCGACGATTTATAATATTAACAACAACAATAATAATAACAATAGTAATAATAATATTAATATTAATAATGATAATAATAATAACAATAATAATAATAATAATGATAATTTAATAAATGTCAAATATTGCTTATATGAGTAATAATAAGTAGATAACATTAATAATAATAATAGTAATAATAATAATAATAATAACAATAATAATAATAATAATAATAATAATAATAATAATAATAATAATAATAATAATAATAACAATAATAATAACTTTTAAATAATAATAATTACATTTATTAACCAATTAAAATTACAGGAACATTTAATAACATCAACATGACGTGGAATTACATGTTTGTAATACTTGCTTGCAAACCAATTTGTAACATTTTTGTCAACCAAATTAATTCTGAATTTTCATTATTATTATTATTATTATTATTATTTTTATTATTATTTTTATTATTATTATCATTATTATTGTCATTAATTTATTAACATTGTCGTTGATGTTTAAACGTTAAGGAAAAGAATGATAATACTTTTAGAATGTCACGGACAGAGGCAGATAAC